>JABYQJ010000008.1:600000-830272 GCA_022606055.1 Trametes gibbosa
GAAGGCGAGCATACGTCGTGGTGGGGAACCGACCGCGGCCTCTGCCATCAGTACACGGTCTTCCAAACGAACAGCCCAGGAAGGCGATGGTTCCGACATCGAGACAGTGTCGGTACGCGGTTCAGAAGATGGGACCACGACCCCGTCTCCCTCCGAGGCCACCACAAGCTCGCGCACCCCGTCCCCGATTCGGAGCAGCCCAGGGCGCCCAGCATCTACCTCTAATGCAATGGATGAGGAATTTCCTTCGCTGACGCCAGAGCCAAGCCGTAAACGAAAACACAGAGCCACCGAAGACGACGATGCGTCAATGGACGATGCCTTTGTGAACGGCGGCAGCCAGTCGATCTACGGCGACCAGATTCTAGAGTACTTCATCTCCGACTCGAACCAGATTCCGGAGCTCCTCATCAACCCCCCTCCTGACTTCTTCCCGAACATGGCAATCGACGACGACGGACATACCGCCCTGCATTGGGCCAGTGCCATGGGTCGCATCCGAATAGTGAAGCTGCTCCTCACAGCTGGCGCAGATATATACAAGGTGAACAAGGCCGGGCAAACCGCACTCATGCGAAGCGTCATGTTTGCCAATAATTACGACGTCCGCAAATTCCCGGAGCTCTATGAGCTCCTTCACAAGTCCACCCTGAACATCGACAACAGCAACCGCACCGTGTTTCATCACATAGTCGACGTTGCAATGTCAAAGGGGAAGACTCACGCCGCTCGGTATTACATGGAGACCGTGCTCCAACGTCTCGCCGACTTCCCTCAAGAACTGGCGGACATCATCAATTTCCAAGACGAGGATGGCGAGACGGCGCTCACCATGGCGGCGCGGTGTAGGAGCAAACGTCTAGTGAAGCTGTTGCTCGACCACGGCGCGGATCCCAAAATCGCGAATCGGGACGGAAAATCCACCGAGGACTACATTCTCGAAGACGAGCGATTCCGCTCATCACCTCTACTCCCCGCACGCCCACTCCCTTTCCGCCCCACGGACGTCCCCTCTACGAACGGTCCATCATCGTTCTCCTTCCTCCCCTCGAGCGGCGACAGGCCATCCCTACACTACTCTGTCACCGGTCAAAAGGTAGCTACGCGTTGTGTGACAGACGTCACCATGATGCTCGACAGCCTCGCCTCCTCCTTCGACCAAGAGCTGAAGGAGAAGGACCGGGACCTGACGCAGGCGAACGCGCTTCTCAGCAACATCCAGACGGAGATTCTCGAGAGCCAGCGGACGGTCGGGCACCTGAAGACGCAGGCGCAGGGCCTCCCGGCGGCACAACAGTCCGTCGCGCAGCTCGAGGACGAGCTCCGGGGGAAGATGGGCAAGCGTTTCAGGCTCGGATGGGAGAAGTGGGTCAAGGACGAGGAGGAGCGCGAGCGCGGGGTGCGTGGCGCCGCGGGCGGCCAGCTTGTCTCGTACGACGGCGCGCCGGTGTCGGACCTCCTCTCGTTGCACGCGGATATCCCCACGGACCCGGAGGAGATGCGGAAGGAGTGCGAGCGGTTGCGGGAAGAGCTTGCGGGACATCGGACACGCAGGAAGGACATGTTCGACAAGCTCGTCAAATTCCAGGCGGAGGCGGGCACGGACGGGCGGATGACGGAATACCGGCGGCTGATCAGCGCAGGGTGTGGCGGGATTCCCCCAGAAGATGTCGATGGGGTTGTCGGTATGCTGTTGGAGGTACGTGACGCGACCCAACCGCCCGAGACCATATCCTGACTGGGCCACAGACGTTGGAAGCGGAGGAACCACCAAGTTCGTCTGCGGCATGGAACGGGGCGATCGCAGCACGAACGAGTGCGCAAGGCTTGCCAGTCGGTTGAATGTAGCATGCAGAGCTCTGTTGTAGTCCTACTATTATTTTGTATTACTTGGCACGGTCGGGCTTGCTATCGATGTATCTCGCACCATGCTTGTTTTTTGCAGTGCTCCGTCCCAGCCATGCGTGGAACGCGACGCGAGGACGCGGTGGCGTGCGCGCGTATAGACGCTTACGTAACCCGTCGGGCGCCTGAAATTCTTAGGCGACGATGTCGCGCTGGACGCTTGGCTGAACGACAACAGCAAGTGTAGTACTTGGCCTCGGACTCGTTGCCGCTCCTTTCTTTCTTTCTCCTCCCCGCTTGACGGCCGAGAACTCGCTGCACCATGCCCGTCACGGCGAAGGAGCTAGCCTTCGCGGCCACGACACAGGCCTTCACGCGCAACTTCCGCCACCTCCTCCCTGTTCCGCGTTTCCTCGTCCGGGGACCGTTCATGCCTGGACAGCCGCGCCCGAAGGACACGAAGCCGAAGGACAGGATCAAGCACTGGAACATCGTCCCCGGCGACTTTGTGCGCCTGCGTGGGGACACGAAGGGCACGATTCGGGAGGTGCACAGGGTGAACAAGCTCAGCAACAGGGTTTTGCTGAAGAAGGAGGTCAACAAGGAGGTAACGGGTGGCATACTAGGCGATATCAGGACATGATCGCTGAACGGTAGCTGGGATGCGTAGGGTTACACGCCGGACGCACGGAATGAGGGCAGCGTGTCTGTGCCCTACTCGCAGTGCCAGCTCCTCGTCGGACGATACGAGTATCCCCCGGAGGGCCAGTCCACAGAGGCCGCTGTGAAGCCGTGCGTGTCCCGTACTGCCCGACCTCTGCCCGTGCTGAGTCGTGCTTCTAGTGTGTTTGCTTCGCGACTGACCATGTCGAAACCGTACTGGTACGCGAAGGGCGGGTACTGGATCTGGCGGCGGTACGCGGTGAACACCACTCCCCGTCTGCCCAACTTTTCGGGGTCGTCGCGCATTTCCATCCGAATCCCCTGGCCGAAGCAAAACACCATTACGAAGCCAGAACGTGCGTACACGCGCGTGCAATTACCTTGACGCGAGAAACTTACTCCTGTCTAGCGACTCCATACGAGACTCTTGCGGACGCCGTGAACGAGGTCACCTACACCCCTCCGGCCCTCCCGTCCACCCTACTGAATCCTGCACCAAGAATTCCGACGGAGCATGAATACATCACCTCACTGACCAAATCCAGCAAGGTTGTCGTCCCCGCCTCTGCGCCCATCGAATTGCACCTCGTCAAGGAGCTCTCGAACCCGCACAGCCGCGCCAAGAAGCAGGCGCGTTGGCAGGCGTTCGAGGCGCGCCAGAAGGCGCTCCTCGAGACGCACATCCGCGCCGAGTACGCAAACCTCGGCGAGCGTACGCGCAGCGCAGCGCGTGCAGAGGCGACGTGGAAGTGGAAGAACCAGCTCGAGGAGGAGCGCAAGGCGGAGATGAAGCGCCGCTGGCGCAACCGCGGTGGGGAGGCGCGTGAAGCGCGCACGTCGCAGCGCAAGGCCCGCAAGGCGGCGAAGCGGGAGCAGAAGCTGCGCATGCTCGTGCTGGCGGACGCGCCGAACCAGGTCATGCCGGATGTTGCTGCGTAGACTCAGCGGGGCCGTTGTTGGCGCTATCGTATCTTTCGGCACCCCTGACAGTTGTGGACGGGTGTGTGCGAGGTAATGCATTCATGTCTAGCTCACCTTCTGGGCACCCTCCAACCTCAAGCTACAAGGTGTTGGTGTAAGGATGTGTGTGAGGTAATTCCCGGTCCAACATGTTCGAGCGTGATTTTAGCTCACGTCAGGTGCCCATGAGAGACATACGGGACCATTAGCACGCCTCTACTGACTCGAAGGACGAGCTGACCAAGAATGAGAGCGCATGAATAACGGGAAGGAGCTGAAGTGGACGTCACGCCCAGTACAGTTGAGGCACCCGCTTCGAGTAGCGGGCGGATGGGTTCTCTTCGCCCCGCTTGCCAGGCAATATTGTTTGACTTTCATGCATCATGCGCGACATGACTTGCGCTGCGAAGAAGATTTGTACATATGCAATTTTAAATATCCACTCCTTCCTCCGATGGAGGGTGGTGTTTTAGAGACGATTTATTGCTGGGATGATCATGCCCTGACATGAGCACGAGCGATTAGGTGAGGCCACGTACGCTGGCCGTGCGTTCTTGATGGTCGACAGTGAATGGATGCACGCTGAGGCGAACAGAAAATGCAAGCTGCGGACATAGCAGATTGATCAAGATGACAATTGACAGGATCCTCCGTCGGGCGAGCTGCATATAGACATGATGATGCGACGGCCATGCCGGGATGACTCTGCAGCTTTGCTAGCGTCGAGCCTATTCTGATCTTGCAAAGCGCAGGGCGACGGCGGTGTGCAGACTGAGAGTGCTGCGATTTGAATATTGCGGGGACTGGGGTCAAAAAAGAGGATGACAGAGCCACCTGCTTACATACACCGGTTACAGACAGGACAGGCCCGCGCTTACCGAGGCTGCTCCGCTCCGAGTAGGAATCAGGATGGATTATTTAGATGGACACCCGGGTTCTATAACGCCCTCTCCCCACGGCTCCTAAATAGCATCCGACCACCCACCGTCCCCGTCCAGTCGACGACCTCTGTCCCTTATAACGCATCTCGTCCCTCTGCCTCCACCGCCAGTCCCCCGTGCGAGACTGACGTCCGCCGCCTCCAGCTCTGAGCCGCTCCTACCCCGCACGCGTCTCAGTCAGACTCCTTGTCCGCCATGTCCGAGACGAACACGCTCAGTGAAACAGATCCAGAGAAACGCGCCCAGGTTCCTGAGCTCCCCAAGGCCACCGACTCCGACGTCAACTCCCGCATCGGCGCAGAGCCCGGTGTGGACCCCTACCTCGTACAGCTCGACCCGGAAGATGATCCAAAACGCATGGCCGCGTGGCGCAAGTGGGTCGCGGTGCTCGTGATCAGCTGGGCCTCGCTCTGCGCGACGTTCGCGAGCTCGGTGGTGCGTTGCTTTTCTCCTTACCACTCTTGCTATCGCAGTGCGCGTGCAGGGGCCGAGTGACACAGCCATGCTAAACCTGCGATTGCTGTGCAACAGGCATCATTTACCGAGGCCGGTCTCGCGCAGGATCTCCACACATCGCACGAGGTCACGATCCTCAGCATCAGTCTATACGTGCTCGGCCTGGGCGTCGGGCCTCTGTTCGTGGGACCGCTCTCCGAGCTCTACGGCCGCAACATCATCTACCGCACGTCCTACATCCTCTTCTTTGCGTTCACGTGGCCCACCGCGTTCCCGCCGCACATCGGTACGTCAAACTCTCGCGCTGCTATCGGGCGCGCGGGTACTCACTTCACTGCGCTGTGGCAGCCGTCTTCCTGGTGTTCCGGTTCATAACCGGTCTATGCGGAGCAGCGTTCTTGAGCGTCGCGGGCGGAAGCGTCAGCGACCTGTTCGACAACGCGCATGTTGCGACGTGAGTGGTCCGACTACTTTTCAGGGCGCCCGCGCATTAATAGGCTCATTCAGTCCCATGGCCGTGTACACCATTACCCCTTTCATCGGCCCAGTAGTTGGGCCCCTCATTGGAGGGTGAGTGCAATCTAAAAATAAACCAAGACTATATGCACACATGCTGATCGTCACCTATCTCAGGTTCATCGTGCAGGTGTGCATAGTACTATCTCAGTACAGGGTCTAGTTACTCACAATCGCCGCAGAACACGGATTGGCGATGGTGCTACCGCATCCTGCTCATCTGGCAGTTCGCGCAGACCATTTCCCTGTTCCTTGTGAGTGATGCGATCGGTCTGTTTCATGCGGCGCTAATAACGCCTCAAGGTCGTACCAGAGACGTACATGCCAGTCATCCTCAAGCGCAAGGCAAAGAGGTGAATTTGAATCAGTGTGTCGACCCGTTCTGTGCGGAGCTCATGCAAAACTCATTATGTAGGCTGCGTAAGTCAACTGGGGATGAGAAATGGTATGCGCCGATCGAGCGTCAGGAGTACAAATTGGTTCGCATGATCCTGAACAGCTGCCGCACCCCTTTCGGCAAGTGTTTTTCCAACTCTTTCGGACTCTGAAGGAATAAAGCATCCCCCTAGAGCTTCTCATATACGACCGTATGGCGCTTCTGCTGGACATTTGGTCTGCACTGCTCCTCGGTATCCTGTACCTTGCCTTCCAGGCGTTCCCAATCATCTTCGAGGGCGTGCACGGCTTCGACGTGCAGCAAACAGGCCTTTCATTCCTTGGAATCGGCCTTGGGATGATCCTCTCGCTTTGCGCACAACCGTTCTGGAATTCGTACGTTGCCTGCGTAATCGGACTTTGCGCGTACATTGATCACTATACCGTGCAGAGTCTTCCGCCGCGAGACAATCAAGCACAACGGCAACGCGCCGCCCGAGGCGCGCCTCATCATGGCTCAGATGGGCGCCATCCTGGCTCCTCTAGGTGTGTCTACGAGGTCCTGCCAGGACTGTGTTATCCGCGCATGCTCAACCACGCTTCCACGCAGGCCTATATATTATGGCCTTTACGACGTACAAGCAAGTGCATTGGATCGCGCCCATCATCGGCTCGATCCCCTTCGGCTCAGGCGTGTACTACATCTTCACGGGAGTGTTCACGTACCTCGTGACCGCGTACCGACCAATCGCCGCGTCCGCCATGGCGGCGAACAGCGCGGTGCGCTCATCCTTCGCGGCTGTGTTCCCGCTGTTTGCGGGGGCAATGTACCACCGCCTAGGCACGGTCGGCGCGACGGCGCTCTTGGCCGGTCTACTGACGCTCATGGCGCCGCTACCGTGAGTGTTGTGTTTGCGGAGAGTTTGGGGCGTAGACGCTCACGCGGGGGGCAGATTCATCTTTTACAGGATAGGTGCGAGGCTGCGCGCGACGTCGCGATTCGCTGCGCGGCCTTAGCTTGGGACTTTTGAGTACAGTTGGAAGTACTGTAACATTGAGATAATGATTGTACAATATGTGTCGCAGCAACTAGATCTTGGCATTGGCATTGGATTCGTTCGTATGTTTCCCTGCAGGAGTCTGTCATGCGTGATGGGCTCATGAATGTGAGCCGGGAGAGATCGGAGGGCCGGGGAAGGTCGGTGATAAGCGGGCCAGGGCTGCTGCACGATTGGTCAGAGGTGGAGGGCGATAGATGGAAGACAGCGATTGGCCGGCGCGGGAGCGGTGCGGTGGAAGACGCTCTGGTCTGTGATTGGCCGCTTGCGTGGTTGGCGGGCGGACGCCTGAGCCAATCTGCCCGCCGCCTCCGGACTCCGAGTGCGCGCGGCCGACAGCGCATCCGATCGAAAACATATCTCGCTGGCCTCCGTCCTCATGTTCTTCCCACGCCGTTCTCTCTCTGACCACCACCTCCTCCGCCGTCGGTGCTCGCAGCCATCATGTCCCTCCTCGCCCGCTCTGCTGCCCCCCTCCGCCAGGTCGCCCGCGCGCGCGCGGCCCCCGTGCGCTCCGTGCACACCGGCGAGTACAAGGTACGTCGTGCACGCGCCCTCTGACGTGGACGCGGTGTGTTCACGCACTCCTGCAGCACATCCCCTTCGACTACGACAAGAAGACGACGTTCGGCGTCAAGGTCGTATCCTACTTCGTCTTCGGATTCTCCATCCCCTTCGTCGCCACTTACTACCAGCTGTACGTCGTTCCGTGTTCTCCCGAGCGTGACCGTCATACTTATCCTTGGGTGTGCAGGAGCAAGTCTTCCGGCGCCGCATAGGTCGCCTCCCGGTCGCACATATATCGTAGACATAATCTGTACCCCCGCATTGCCCTATAAATAGACGGTTGTGCAGTTGTAAGAAAAGTCGTCGTGGATGCGTGTCGAGAATGTCCACCGCATCGACTGAATGCGGATGCTATTGGGCGCAAGAACAAGACACTCCTCTACTCTGCGGCATCCAGCACCTCCATCGCCTCCTCGACTTCCGCTGCATCTGCCTCTGCGTCTTCCTGCACCAAATTCTCTCGCTGTGGTTGAGGCTTTTTCGTGGGGTCTCCCGACGCGCAGTCGCATACACGCGGGAGCAACTCTGGGTCGTTCGTCAACGCATCGAGTGCCGCCAACGCGACCTTGCGCGTCGCAATCGCCGCCGACAGGTCCGTCGCCGTCGCCAGGAGCTGCCCATGCACACGCACTGCCCACAACACCAACCACGATGCCATGACGAATCAGCCTCTGCCCGCACGACGGGCGGGAGCACTCACCCTCCATCTGCACGGGCGCGTTCTGCCGCTCCTGCGGGACCTTGAGCACCGCGTGCTGGCGGCAGCCCTCGGCCTGGAGGAGCTCGAGTAGCGTCACCTTTGGGTTCGCGGAGAGCGTGTGGAGCCGGACGTGCGCGTCCATGAACGGCTTGAAGGCCGCGTCGAAGAAGCGGCCGACGCCGACCTCGAAGAAGCCGTCGCACACGTACAGCGCGCCCACCACGCTCTCGACCAGGTCTGACAGGCACTGTGGGGTATGGACATGTGTGTGTGTGGGGGGGGGGGGGGATGTCAGTCGTTGCCATCGTTCATTCGCACATGCAGAGAGAGAGAGAGTATGCACCTTGGGTGGCTCCATGGAGACCTCGAGCCAGTACTGCCCGGGCAGGCGCTCCTCGCGCGCGGCCGCGGCGTATTCGCGCTGGCGCAGCTCCGCGAGCGCGGTGGCGTAGCGGCTGATCGCGTCGTCGAGCTGCTCGGACGCAAAGTGCAGGTGCTGGTACAGGCCCGTGTGTACGCAGAACGCGGCGAGCGCGCGGTTCGAGACCATCCCGCCCTTGAGGAGCGTGAGCCCGCCTGGGGAGAGGTGCGGGTGCCGCTCGAAGATGTGGCGCGCGACGACTGGGAACAGGGTCAGTATGAGAGAGAGAGAGACCCGGGAGCGGGAACGCGAGGGGGGCTCACGAAAGTCGAGGATGGCATCTCCGATGAACTCGAGACGTTCGTAGCTCGCGCCCTCTGTGTTCCCGAATGCCGATCCGTGTGTCTATGAGCAAATTTGAGTACGGCAGTACCCCAAACCTGAAACGACGAGGGAACGTACCAGAGCCTGAACGAGCAACTCGGGTTTGCTGAACACGGATCCCACCAGAGCCTGCACGGCTCCCGTCGTACCGGGGCGTATATGGGGGGTATGCAAGCTCGGGAGCGTATTAGAGTGCTGCGCACCGATGCGCGCGAAGTCCGTCCACTGCGCGATGTTTGGCAGGGGAATGTGTAGCTTTCGCGCGGCCTGTAGCGCGCGCTCGTGGCCGCCCGAGAGGAATGCGGCAGCGAGGATGGCCTCGACGACGTCCGCAACGACCTGCCGCGCGCGAGATGTTGAGCATGGAAGGGGTGGTGTGGATGCGATGGGGGGCACACGCACCTTGTCACCCATCCAGAGGGTGTTCAGCGCATCGAGCTGGCGCTGCTTCTTGGTCCGCTTCTGCTTGCCCTTGCCTTTCCCTTGTTCTTCCTCCTTCGCGTCAGCACCTTCACTTACGGTCTCACCGTCCGCGTCGGCCATCTCCACGTCCTCGTCGGGCCTCTCTGGGGCGGCAGCGACAGCGATGTGCGGCGGCTGCCACAGCTTTGCGACGAAGCGCTTGTGCTGGATGTACGGGCATATCCCGAGGCGCATCGCGCACTCGTGCAGGACCTTGTTCCCGATGATGCCTTGCCGCGCGTTGTGCAGCTCGCCCTCGCCCGCGCCGGGCATTGTCACGTACAGGAAGTTGGACGCGATGACTTTCAGGAATGCATCGCCTGTCATTGCACCCCTGGTGTCAGCGACGCGTTCGAAGGCGTTTCAGTACGGGTGGCAGGGAAAGAGCACTCGCCCAGGAATTCAAGCCGCTCGTAGTTGTGCTCGGTCCACGCAGCGCGCGTGGAGAGGGCGACGAGGAGCTGTTGCTCGGAGATGCTGTGGTGAAAGAGCTTCGCGTCGAGCTCCTTGACGAGCAGGTAGCTGTCGATCTTCGCCATGACGGAGGGCACGAGCCACAACGTGCGGAAAGTGCTGCGAGATAGTCTTAGTCTTTTCTGTCTGTTAGTTGCTAGTGCCGCCTACCTTGCCGGAATAGTGAATTTGTAGGTGAGCTCTGGGATCAGGTCTGTAACCGGTAAGCATCCACTTCCTGGGAAGGCGGTCACATAACGAGGTTACTCACATTTGAGCGGCATCTTTGCAGGAGGCGTCGGGGGCGTAGACATGGGATGCAAATTATTGATGACGGCGGGGACCGCCACCACTTCGACCATCGGCTGCTTTTCATCCTCCAGCCCGGCAAAGTCTTTCCGACGAGCCTTGCAGTACTCGAGGAAATTGGGAAAATCAGCCTCACGCTACGCGTTGTGATCGATTGAACATGCCATGCTATAGGTGAAGCATGCTAGTCGCTCACCGGGCTGTCCTCGGCCTTGCTCATGGGCGTCAGGTTATGCCTGACCGTAACGAGGAAATGGCGCATCGTGAATTCTACGTTGCGGTCCTGCACGATCGCATCCCGCGCACTATCATCTAACGAGGTCAGGTTGCTATACAGCGGCACGGCGAAGTAGTCCGCAGCGAGCTGTATGGCGTCCCATGGGATATGCTCCCTGACTGATAACTGCGACCACTTCGAGTTTTGCATTGTCCCAAGATGCGGGACCCATGACGAGCTAAGAGGAGCAAGAAAACATAACAGATCCTCTGCGGCGCATGCGAAGGGCTTGTTGGTCAAAGAGCGGACGACGCGGTTCGTGTATCCGCGAAGTGCTTCAAGCTGCACAGAAGTGACCTCGAACGCCGTGCCTTTGTAGAGACGGACGGTCGTCCGCGCCCCAACGTAGAACAGCGAAAACTCGGGAATTTGAGGGAGAGGGGCCCGGGTGAGCAAGACGACGGGGGCGTGAGGCTGATCGGCGAGGTTTTCGGGGACGATCACGGTGGGGTACATCGTCGTCGCAGGGTACTTTGGTGAGTTGGTCCAGAAGTCGGGAGACTTACGAGGGTAGCCGTGAGTCGCGGATGAAGAACTCGCTGTTTTGACGTCTTGGGAAGCGTCGCTTTCGCTGTCTTCAGCGAGAGGTTCGGGACCTTCGCGCCACGAAGTCTGGGGAAAGTGTTGGTAGTCCATGAGGCCTTTTTGGACGCATGCTTGGCATGTCCTGTAGAACGCTTCCCGACGGGCCTGTACTTTTGTGTGACGATAGGGCCCAGATACATCGGAGACACCAGCTGATCTCGGAAGTGATATGGTGTAGCGATAGATCGCTTCCCCGTTTTGGCTGGGATGGTGATCCAAGGATATTGTGGCTATGTCTTGACTTTCGGAGGTCTGTCCCCAAAGATCAACCACGAGCCGATGAACGGCGGCCTCCGCATCGGCCTTGTAGATGCGCGCGTTGGTAGTGGGGTCCAATATGAACTCGCTATCCTCCTCATCGTCCTCGCTGTCAGAAAGACACGGATCCAAGGTGGTTCGCAGTGATACGGGAGGCATGTTATTCCCCTCGCCTCGCGCGAATCCTGTGATCCAGGTGCGAATATCATTGTCGATGGCTTGGATCTGGGTGACAATTCGTCGCTGCTCGTTGTCCCCCTTTTCGACGAGGTAAACCAAATGACTGTGTCTCCCTTTGCTGCGAGCCTGATAGCACGCGTATGTCAACTGGTCCTCGAACAAGTTGAAACTAGGGTTGTATATGGTCAGCGTGAAGTACGAGTAGGTGCATGGTAGCTAAATGAACAAACACACCTGATAACGGTGGAGGCGAAAGGAAGCTCAAGGTCTTGAGCAGGCCGTGTTAGTACCAGAAGATTATGCTGGCCTGAACCAAATGCTCGCATCAAGTCCCGCTACACGCGAATTAGTCAATCTTGACGCACAGCATGGAGCAACATACCACTATACCTGATAATCCGGATCACTCGCGGCACCGTGGCGAACGCTTTCTGCCCGGACGAATGGAAGGCCTATCTCCGGGTCCCGCAACATAGTAGCCAAAGTCGACGCGACGGTCCTGTCCTTGACTGGTGAATGTGGCCTCTGTAGGTGTTCGAACAGCTTTATGACGCGAAACTGAACTGACCGAAAATAACTCCGCGGAAGTCGTCGCCTGACCCGCTGTAGCCCAGCAATACCTCAACGAGCCTTGCAACCTTTGGGGTGATGTTGCACGCAGACACGCGCAGATTTGCGACCAAAGCCCTGTCCGGCCAGGTGCTTCTCATATCTACTAGCCTTTCTCGTGCGCGAGCTGAGCCATTGTCCCCGGGGGCTTGGCTAGCAGTTGGAAGGCTTAGCAAGTTGTCTAGAGTAGCTTTCCAAAACAAATCCCAGGCGAACAGACCGAGCTGCGAGAGCACTCGACGTGAGCGCCGGAAATGTCGACGTTGCAGAATCGAACCTTCCGGATCGGCCTCGCGTAGCTTTGATACCAGAACAGGATGAAGTTGAGTCGAAGCGGGCGCATCGTACTCGAGAACGAGCTCCAGAGGACCGAACCAAGCATCAGCAGCCTTCGACCCAAGGAAGAACGTCCGCGCGCTGAACGAGATCTCGAGCCGGGAGAGGTCCAGAGAGGTCCATCGTTCGGGATCACTGGTCACCGCCGCGAGCACGCGGGGCGGTTCGAAGATCTTCGCGTAGAAGTCGGTCATCATCCGTATGATGGGTTGAAGAATTTGTACGGCAACTAGCCTCTGTGCGTCACTGACGACTATCAAGTGCGCTTGGGAGAGCTTAATATTTCCGGCAGATAGGGAATCCAGCAGCAGCTAATATTGTGGAACCGTCAGTCGAGACTCGAACGTAGAGCACATAAGGATGAAGTACTCGCATTGGCGGCAACGATGACGACGTCATTGTACACAACACTGGGCCACCCATTTGCGCTGGAAGAATGCAAGGCGACAGTATATGCTCCTACCGTGAAGTCTTCGTTCTCGAACTCATTGGCGTACTCCGCAATTGAAACGTTGTCACTGTACATAATGTCAGCCAGATGCATTAGGTGAGACTTAGTAGAGCCTCACTCCACGACAAATAAAACAAAACGATATCCCTGTGTTCCATTCACCGCTCTATTGGCTTTGTGTTCAGAGACGCTCTGTTCAATGCATGATCGCAGAAGGGTCGTCTTCTCTATTGATGTGTCAGTATTCGCCCGATGCGAACGGTGCTGGAGAAGGCAAACCTTCGTGACTCTGAACAACCGCAATAACTAGAAAGACGTTGTGGTTATTTCAGTCCACTTGGAAGTTATACATTCGAGTAGAGCTATGAGGTACCATTTTGATCCTTCAGCTGCGCACACGCTTCTTCTAAAGAGACTACAGGACGCGAAAGGCTGCTCATAGCTGCAGCAGGAATTGGTGCACCAGGAGCTGCGGTAACTTGCATTTCATTCAGGCCTGGGCTAGAGTGACCTTGAAGTCTTTGCCTTTTGGAGGACTGTTCTGCGTCGTCCGCTGGTCGTTTGTGGCCGTTGACAGTGGACACAGTAGTGACGTTCTCTGTATGTTTGGCCAATACCGACGAGGCTTCCTTCCAAAGGTTGAGCATCTGGGAACGCGTGTCGTTGTATGTTTACGTCCAACGGCAAGTTGTGGACAGGCTGCGCCCCGCAATGTGTCCGAGTCGTGAGCGCCGCAAGATAGTAATAGCTTGCGTAAAGTTAGACTTCGCCTGATGATTAGCGCACACTCTACTGTTGTTTTCTGTACGCACGGGAGATATCGTTTGTACTGTGTCTGGCGCTCTCAGCTGTTGTACGCAACTGATGTATTCAGAAGGACGGTGGGAAAGAGACTGGGTTTAGTGCCCTAATTCATCCATGCTAAGGCTTCTGTTACGGCGCTACAAAAGTGTGGCTACCACACTTCCAAAGGACTGCAACAATGTTCCGCAAGAGCTCAGGCTTCAGGCCTCGGGCACGAGAAGCGATACCACTTGAGACGACGTGATTAATGAGAAGGAGCACCATGAGAAGGAGCACCAGGCACAGATATCCAAAGGTAGTAACGCAGATGTAAGGTACAAGGGGCCAGGATGGGAATGCTTGAAAAACTGCTACTGGGATAGAACTTCCTCTAGCATATCATCATGATGACGTTGCTGCAAGGCTTTGATGAAGTCCTGCAGCCCACCACCATCCATGACCAGCATGAGATTTTTCACCGACATGCCCAATCTGTGGTCAGTGACTCGGTCCTGAGGAATGCCATTGAGCAAGCACGTCAGAAAAGACAAAGCGAGGACTCACTTGTGCATAGTTGTACGTCCGGATTTTCTCGCTCCGGTCTGCGCTACGCACCAGGTTTCGGCGGAGATCTCGTCGATCGAGCATCTCTTGATTGAGTTTACGGTCCATGAGACGTGCCCGGAGAATTTGGAAGGCTCGCCGTCGGTTCTATGTGGATATAAGACTTTGTCCCTAGAGTTCAGGGTTATAAGGGGCTGCAGACATACTTGATGTTGACTCCGCTCATCTTGCATCGAAACCGATATACCCGTCGGTATGTGTGTCAAGCGAACAGCGGACTCCGTTTTGTTGACGTGCTGATAGCCGAATGAGAATGCTGAACGAGGAGATACCGCGACATTAGCCGTACCTGTCCGCCTGCACCTCGCGCTCGCATCACTTCCAATTTGACTTCGTCCATCCTAAAGAGCTCATCGTCTGCAGAGGTTGACTCGGCATCCTCAGTCAGAGGGAGAACCTGGGCAGTGTTGATATGTGTTGATCAAGAAACTTGAGTGTGACTTACCATTACGCTGACGGTGCTGGTGTGCACCCGACCGTTTGCTTCCGTAGCAGGTACTCTTTGGACTCGATGTACCCCGCTCTCCCAACGTAGAGCATCATAGACACCTTCTCCTTTGACCTCCATGATCGCGTCCTTGATGCCACCGGTTTCCAGAACGTTGCTGCTGATCATGCTGACATCCCAGCCCTCGGCCTGTGCCGCGCGAGTGTACATTCGAACAAGGTCCCCGACGAAGAGCGCAGACTCGGAGCCCCCGACGCCGGCTCGAAGTTCAATGATGGCGGAGAGTCGCGCGGTCTCTGACGATGGGACGAGAAGTTTCGGGAACGTGTTCTCGACCAGATTGTCGATGGCCTCGTTCAAAATGGCGTATTCTTCTTCGGCCATACTTCGCATGGTTGGGTCGGGGTCATCAAGGAGGGGCAAAGTTTCCTCTAAAGACTACTGCAATATCCGCTATTAGAATTACTGTGGATGAAGATGCCAATATACGGACCTGTTTGGCATGGGTCCACTCTACCCAGGCGTCCTGCAGCGGCTCCAGCTCTCTGATCTTTCGGACACGCTTGATATCCTCATCGGACAGAGCCTCCTCTGAGAGCTTTATGGGATATGGGCAACTGGTGCTAGCAACAATTCATGTATGACGTACCTCAGACTGCAGCTTGCGCCGTTCCTCGACCTTCTTCTTGACATACTGAACTATGGGCGTATCTTGCACTTTTGACGTGGACGCGGATTGCCGTTGGGCTTGTGCAAGGATGGCCCTACCTGTCTGAAAGCTCCTAGATAGTCTGGAATGACGCCGAGCGTAGAATGTAGGAATGGCTCGCAACATAGCCAAGTTCCGCTGGAGCGCAGCGATTGAGGTGGCGGCTTGACCAAACGAAATTTCGGACGCTCCCCGGAGTGCGGACCCCGGGCTCCGGGGCCGGTGCATACGGGCGCTTCCCTTTCGCCTCCGCAGCGACGCCGACGCGATGTCAGCCTCTCTCCGCCTCTCCCAAGGCCAGCATGAGGCCGCCCGTGTCCTGTCGCCGTTCTCGTCAAACAGCTACGCTGCGCGCTGCGTTTTCCCTCATAAGGCGACGACGTTCGAATATACACCCTGGCAGTTGAAACTTCCTTGCAGTTGCTTCCGTGATGTTCAACAACGCGCCCTTGGTGGTCCACGTAGCTTCCAAAGAACTTGCGGACGATCTTGATCCTCCCAGCTCTCCAAGTGGGCCACCTCGTGAGCGACCGCCCTCCGACTTATGTATGCCTGCGCGGCTGCCCACCTCGGGTGAGTAACCCCATTACTTTACGTACACGAATGCCGACGTATGTTAAGGATTCCTGCAGCGTGAGGCAGAACGCGTTGCTCCGAGAGCAGTAGAAGCCGAGCTTGAGCGCATCAGGAAGGCGTTGGAAATCTCGCCACCGCAGGATGAGGCGGGGCAGAATTCTCAACCGAGCTCACCGGCAGTTAGCCCGAAGTCCAAACGCAAGTCCTTCCTAGAAGTCTTGCCGGCCGCTTTCCAGGCCGCCAAGATGCTGCGGGTCACGTCTCAGAGCAGTGGGAATCAAACATGGAAACCTCCAGAGGTGCGTACGTAGACCCTCACTATTGGGATATCTCGTACTAATAAACCATGGTGTAGCCTTACGAGATCATGCGCGCTATTGAACGGAGGGACATCATGTTCCTTATGGAAGTGCGTGATCGCTCCTTCCAGGTCAGTCGTCTCTGCCTTGCGGCTCACTCGAGCTCAACAATTTCACTATATAGAGTCTGGTGCAGAAGTCTGGCGACGCAACACCACTGATCCACGCCATGCGCATAGAGCATACAGACATGGCCATTATATTGTTAGGAGCATTCTCTCGGTACATCAACAATCTTCAAGACGATGATTTTCAGAAGGAAGAGACTAAGAAGATGCTAAAGATACTACGTCAGTAACTTTTCGCTTAGCTTGTGGTGAAGTGAAACGCAATCTTACACTGTATATCAGGGATGAATTTGAAGGTGGCGATTGACTACGGATTGCAGAAGCAACAGAAGGACCTCATGGCGTCATTCCTACAAACGCTCATCATGAGCGAGGGTGACTCGTGGATCGCGATGCAGACGGCCGACATCGCCATTGCTCTTAAACAGGGGACAGCGGGCAAACCCGTTCAGACAGCAGCCGGAGCCGTACGAAGTTTTGCCACGAAGAGTCTTGGTCAGGCGGACTTCATCGCATCGTTGGAAGATTAGTGAGCATAAGCAATGAGTTGCTATTTCGTTGCGCTTATAGCCATCTTTTTAGCGTGGCCAATGCCACGGCTGATCTGGTCATGATGGCTGCTTGGTCGTCAGTTCTTCAAGTCATACAAGGAGAGCCATTGCCCGTAAGTGAAGTACGCTCCACGCAACATCGAAGGTGTTCTTACACATCTATAGACATATTACTTTGCGCGAGATGACCGCGTGTATAGGGCGCTGATCGAGCGATTAGGCCGACACAAGGAAGACATCAATCGGAAACTCGGTCGCCGACTACGGTGGCAACTCAAGGTGTTACAAACACAACTTGAGGGGCGAACAAGAACCTATCGCGTAAGTTTCTGTGTCTGCATATTCGGACAATGACTTGACCTATACATAGAGCAAGGTCGAGTCGCTAGCCAAGGTGCTTGACGAAGGAGAGGGTGTATAAGACCCTCGATGCATCCAATTGTACACACATCATGCTGGCTTGTAGACTAACATGTATTCACAGATTGCCAGGTTCCACACATGCCATATTTCTCGCATACTGCATCCCGGACGCGTTATGAATCTCTGTTTGTACTCTCCACCTTGCTCATATAAGGTGCCCTACGGGTCAAAGTCCACGCCCGCTTAGAGGCGTATCATTGAGCATACATCGAAATCTGCCAGGGAGTGCCTGCACTTCTGCTGGCAAGTTCGCCTTTTAGGCGGACACCCTCATTTGCTCGTACAAGGTGCCGTGCGTGTCCACGGACGCAGCACGTTATCATCACACGGCGTATCATCGAGCATACATTCCCTTGTTGTTAGCTTCCTTACCTTACCGCACCTGCGTCAATATCATGTATGCTCTATGCCCGGTAGGAAAGTAGTAATGTATTGAAGTCCATACAGTCCATGGCGAGATTGAGGTATCCGACATACTATATGCTCAGCGTGAAGCCCTTGTACCTTGTGTACGCTGCAGCTACTACGAGGCTCAGAACTGCAGGGCCTAGATTTAGCTGCACCACGGCGTAGACCCAAGCCGTGGCGATTGGTGGACACTGCGTGGGCGTGCAGTACATGATAAGCAATGTTTCCAAGCGGTCATAGTCCGTAATTCTTTGAATTTTCCATACCTGTTGCATAACGGTGAGCCAATTGCCGCGGTTTAGAAGCCAAATTAGTCGCGTGCCGGCGATGCACGACAACCAGAACAGGGCGGCTTGCACTCTCTTGTCGGTCTTGTACCGATTAGCTAGTGGGGGCGATGCAGTGAGCAGTTGATGATCTTGGTTGACGATGCTGCGGTGCGTAAACTTACAGTAGAAGACGAATACATATATAACTGTCGTGCGCGTGTGAGCATATCGTTGCACAGTAGGCATCCGTTCGTACGCACTCGGCACGCCAGGAAGCATTCGATCTCGTAAGTCCTCGAATGGTGGTTTTCGTCCGTACTGATAATGTACCAATCTGCAATTCATCAGCAGTGGGCATCAGTCACGTCCTATGCCATCGACAGAAACCTGAGTAGACGTACATATCCATTAACAGCAACAGGAACGACATGGGTATGACGAGGTATAACGCACGGAACACTTCATCCGCCAGTGGGGAGATCTCGTAGTCCTCATCTTCGCCTTCCAAGGACGCCTCAGCCGCAGCGGTTGACGCCCCTGCCTGCTTTAAAATGCCCGACTCTTTGATAATTCGCCATTGCTCCTCCTCCGGGATGTCTATGGCGGTCGTCTTACTCGCCGGAGATGCCGAGGCTTGTTGTTTAGCCCGTGCATCCTTTCGATTCTTTCCCATGTCGTTTCAGGTCAATAATAACGCCCCGAGTGATGCGTAGGACGTGGCAAAAGCGTGTGTGGAGGAGTTGGGCAAGTCCAAGCCGAAATGTAGATGCTCTCGGCACGTCTCTACCGATCGGACAAGCCCTAACCCTATGTTAGGGGAACTCTTTTGGTGGGCGCATTTCTGTGGAGTTTGCTAGGGTTTGCTCAGATCCTCATCAATTTCCCGCGGAGGACGCAACACAATCTCCACTACTTGACACCGCAACTATTCCTGGCTGTACTTGAAGGCATTCCTGCGTCCAAACAAGTCACCTCAACCTTCGCTAGATAATACGCTATGTCAAGCGAAGATCTACTGAAACTTCTGGAGGCCCATGGCCAACAATTTTTGCAGTCCTTTGAATCCCCGGTCGTGATTGGGAAGCGGAAGGTCGCTGTTGAAACGGCTTCCGAGAGAAAACAAAAGAAGCCAAAGAGATTGGAGGAGTCCGAAGACCAAGAGTGGGGAGGAATTGGTGAGAGCTCACGCAACGGGGAAGATGGCGCCAACGGTGGTACCTCTTCAGAAGAGGAGAGCGATGGAGAGGCCGAAGATGAAGGAGAAGATGCGGGAGATGGTGCGACTCGCTCTTTGTGCATGAGATGTACGCGCTCATGCAGACTTAGATGACGACGAGTTCCGTTACGATACTCAGTCACACAACTGCCCCCAATCAAATCAGCCGAACGTTGTAGTGTTTTCAGAGGTTGGGGCATCTACTGTAATTCCGAAGAAGTCCAAGTCAGGATTCATGGTGGGTGAGCATATGACATGCCGATGTCGCTTCATCGCAGGCTATCCGTGCACTTACCGTACGCGCATAGTCGTCCAAAGTCTCAAAATTGACTGAAGACGCCGCCCAACCCTCAAAGAAGAAAAACCCCACCGAAGAAGAGGAAGAGGACATGTACGGCATGCTTATTGACGCTCCATCCCCACAAAGACTAACATGTGTATGCCGGCAGGTCGAACGCGCAGAACGATGCGCTCCTGCATCGCCTGGTGCACACTCAGCTACTTTCGGGGTCGCTCAACCCCGGGCTTGGTTTAAAGCCTGCACAGCGCAGGAAGGCGCTTGAAGGCCGCGTCCTCGAGGCAGCGGGCAAAGCGAAGCTCGGCAAAGGCGAGGCGATCGTCCGACATGCGGAGCGCAATCGTGCGGCGAAACGTGTTCGCGACGGGCTCTTGGACAAGCAGAAGGAGCGCCACGAGAAGAAGTTGGAGGAGGTACGTTTGTCTCTTATCTGCCATTCGCGGTTCGTGCCGGACCTTGAGCTTATGACCACTGTGCGTTAGGCGAAGCAATTGGGGAACTATCACCCGACGCTGAAGGGAATGTATGACGCTGAGGCAGCCGAGTTGGGGAAACCTAAAAACAACAAGCGGGAGAAGGGGTTGAGAATGGGCGTCGGCTCGTTCAAGGATGGTATTCTGCGGCTTGGGAGGGGTGAGATCAGTGCCGTTGAGGGCATGTCCCGAGGAAGAGGACGGGGTAGGGGCAGGGGTGGCCGCGGTGGGGGCGGAAGAGGAGCTAGGGGTGGTGGTGGCAGGGGTGGCAGAGGTGCGCGGCGATGATCGGTGTATGAGTTTACGCGCATTGGAAGTAACATCACATAGTTGTCGCAATGGGAGGTAAGATGATGTTGCATATTGCATGTAAGGCATATGTCATATCTACAGTTACTAACTATCGTCCTATGTACTATTACACTACCGACGAATTCAAATTCCAGTCTCGCTCCCGCACGTTCAAGTCCGATGCTCGTCGTTCGGGAGCCTCAGTCATAGTCATACAGGCCGTAACGGTCATATCTGTGCCGCCTGTCCCGTAGACGGTCTCGGCGCTGTCGGTCGTCATAATAATCATACGAGTCACTGCGCGAACTCGATCTGCTGACAGTCATGTCGGAAGTGCCGTGTCGCTTGGAGGCTGGGGGTCCAGGCATACTTACGGTCGTCGAGAGTAGTGGTCGCGCTGGTGGTAGTCGCGGCCGCGTTCGCGTTCACGTTCGCGCTCGTCTGGATAGTCTCGGGGCCTGTCATGACTGCGGCCCGAGTTCGAGTGGTGGTCGCGTGGGCTCGAGCGCACGAGGGTGTCGCTGGAGCTCCCGCTCCGGCTAATGGTGAGACGTCAGCCTCTGCGGGGGTGGTAGTTTGTGCAACATACTGCGATCGTGAGCCCCGGCCTTGGTTGGGGTCTACAAAGACCACGTTGGGGTCGTCTCGCGAGGAACGAGTGCCAGCTCGTGGTCGTGAGGGTCTAACGTGGGGCGTAAGTATTCGACCTTACTCTGAAGTTATACGCACTTACTGATAGTGGGGATCGTTGTGGTATGAATCGGGAGCAAACATACGAGAAGAATGGGAGGATTCGTGTCGTGATGAATGGCCCCTTTGACGGCACGTTAGTGGGTACCTCCAAGTGGTGCGGGCCAGATTGAACGTACCTCTGATCCTGTGAACGATGCGTGGAGCGACCACGGCGGTCTGAAACACCACTTCGACTCGTGTGGTGCGGGTAGTTGTCGCGGCTGCCGACAGAGATGTGGTCATCGTTGGAGAAGCCACCCCTAACGATTGTGATCGTTGGTGACGGATACGCAGGGGATTGAAAATCTACTGACCTGCATATCTCGTTTCCGTACTGGTCTTGTACTATTACGGGGCGGGGACGCCGAGGGGGCCTGTAATGACCGCTGAAATCTCCAACGCTAGAGCGAACAAAATGAGAATGAGTCTCCTAGAAGCCAGGTGTCGACGTACCGCGTTAACTCGTTGCCGTCCTCATCCTCAAAGATGACGGGAGCGCCCCCTGGGATGATGTAGTACTTATCCTTCTTCCCGTTCTTGCCGTGCTCGACGACAACTACTACAGGGGGCTCTTCGCGTGGGTCCAGCGGGTCTTCCCAGTAGGCTGGATGTTCCCTGTGGTCCCTGTACGCCTGTTCACTTGACCATCAGTAGCTGATGCAGGCGAGGTCTTACAGCGAACTCACCCTAGGAGGCGCACTGCGCTCCCTCTCGTGCTCCCTGTGCCTTCGGTGGGGGCGGTCACGGGTTGTCGGATAAGACGCCGAGTGATGCACGACATCCGGGCGGAGGCCTTGCATCGGCACCGGGCTGTTCACCACCATGGCGGGCTGGTGCAGATCATTCACCGCCGACACGTGTGGTTGGCCTGCCATGCGGGGCTGTGGTGCATACATGGACATGGACGGTGCGGCGGACATCGCAGGTGCGTACGTGCCGTTGTCCGCGAACGCCTGCTGCAGGCGGGTGAGAGAGCTTTCTCGCTGCACGAGCGGGATCGCTGTGTCGCTGTTGCGCCCCGACAGGAGGTCCTCGAATGACTCGCCGAACTCGTCGACCGCTTGGCCAGGATGCATGCGGGGGTCTTCCGGGTAGTCCTCTACCGTAGCGCGAAATCCTCCCGGGTACGAGTGTGAGCTCTGTTGATCAACTTGCGTCAGAAGCGTCCAGTCAGGGCAAGTAAAAACATGGGTACGCACAGGGTCCTCCCCTACGTAGCTCTGATGACACGTGTGCGAAGTGAGTTGCATAGCAAGGCACGGGAGGGCGGCTTCGACGACGTACCCTCTTTGTAGATTTTCTGTTGAGAACTTTGCTCCAGGCGGAGCGGTGCTGACGGGGCTCTTGCTCGGGATACCCATAGTCGTAGTAGCCATGGGGAGCATCATACCCTTCGTACTGCCGATCCTTCGAGGATCGACCGAGGCTCGGGAAGAGGCGCGGCATGTCGTTGTAAGGGTTGGAGGTAGAAGCAGGAATCAAACAAAAGGTTGAGGCAAGAGAGAAAAGAGGATGAGGGTCAAAGATACAAAGACGAAGTCTAGGTGAATGCCGGCATTCGACAACGCTCTGCCGAGCGACAAGACTGCTGGGGGCGTACGCAAGGAGAGGGGTGTGTTGCACACGCGAAGAGGTAAAGACAGATGGGGAGCGGGCCCCGAGCGGGGAGGCAGTCTTATAGCGAACAGCGCGGAAGACATGAGGTTACCGCGCATGAGAAGAACAGCGGAGAAGGGCTATCTTGCACATTCATGCGCGTCCTTCTGCTCGTTATACGATGCAGACTGCGTAAATACCGCCCAGAGATAGGCAGTCACACCGCGTCAGCTGTCCGGATTTTCCGAACATGTAGGACGCGAGATGGACTGGCGCAGTCGTCAAGCGCCTGCTTGATGCTCCGCCGAGCGGTATACGCAGAACGCTGTCACACGCATGTTTCTGATACAAGCCTTTTTCCGACGGCCAATACACTTGGATACACAAACCTGGCATTCCCCGAGCGGTTACTCCCTACCTGAGATCCCCTGACCAGGTTCTTCTACTACATTCCATACCAGCCACACTGCGCTATCAGGCCACACGACACTGTTGGTTACGTTGCAGTTTGTGGTTTATGCGAATCTAGCTCACCTCACTGGGACCGATGAGCATATGATCAGGGTGTGTTTTCGCGCGGGCACAGGGTTCCTACGAGATCCGCGCCTGGTTTTCGCTCCAGAGCACCCCTTTGACTTGGGCGAGAGCTTGTGAAACTTTGGCGATCGTATCGGCGGTCTCACCAATTGGGATTGGGTTCATGACAGGCGCATCAGCGAGGCTATCCAGACGAGTAGACAGTGCCAAAAGTGTCCTTTCGAGGGAGCCTGCAGACACTTCGAGGGCAGAAAACGCGGAAGAGCGTGTGACCTGAGAAAGTTTCAGCAACGAATGAGGTGGTCTCATGATTACTGACGGGAACCGTCGGCTCTAGTCTAGCATACGGCGTTGCTCGTGCTTCCGATGTGTACGGATAACCGTGGTTCTGCGGTGTTGTTCAGGTTATTTCACTAGATATACACAGAAGAGATCCTACGGTTATGAGCATAGTGTCGACCTTTTCCTTTCTCTTCCCCTTATCAACGGGTACTTGCGAATTTGTCGATGCGCCGGCAGCAAGGCGCGTTTGTAGCGGATATACTGTTGCCGAAGGAAGTGCGTCCTGCAGAGGCACTAGGCGATCCCGCCCTACGACATCTTTCTCGTCGATATACACAGTGCCGCAGATCACACATTCCTGCGTCACGATTCAGGCGCGGGCGCGGGGCTCATATCACGGGAAATACTCGCCTTCCTCGGGTCAACAGTTGCCTGAACTTTGGGTGGCCGCACGAGGGGGATCCCATAACAATTGAGATTGGGGCATTCATCTCCCAACATCGCCCAGCCCTTGAGCATGCGCCTGCCAATTTCGGCGGAAGCTGTGTCGGATTGCTGTCGACGACGGAGGAGCTCTGCCGTATCCATGATGGGAGCAAGATGGAGTGATTCGGACTCGCTCGAGACGTCCGTCGGTGGAGTTGTGGACCGGGACATGCTGTAGGATGCTGTTGATACAGAGCTCACATCCTGCACACCTGACGCTCGAGGCGCGGGACTCAGGCGTGTCAGTTGAGAGCCGCTTTCGGCGGCTGTATTGTCTGGGGCCGGGTCGCAATTTACGCAGAACTGAACTGTCACGAGAGATGTAGAGGGAGACCTCATCACGGGCACTTTGCGACATTTTGAGCAGATCACGTCCGTCAACACCTGAAAGCACGTATGTGAACGGGCGTCAACTGCATAAACAGATGGTACGCATACCCAACCCTTGAGCATGTACTCTCCGAGCTTTCCGGACACGTCGACTATGGTGGCCATGCTTTTGACTGCGGGGCACACACGAGGAGGAGAGCTCAGAGCAAGCTTGCGCGCGCTTAGGAGCGGCGAAAGTCGAAGACGCTCGGAACCGACGTCATGAGCGCCCATTTATCCCGTCCATCACGTGCTGTGCCTGTCCACGTCGAGCGGGAACTTGTTCACCGCGCGGGAGCCTGTGGCCGACTCTTGCTAAGTTTGCTTTCGACCGTCACCGTGCACTCGTTCCAGCCTACTGCCTGGGCATACTGTGTCAGTTTGGCTCGCTCGGTCTGCTCTGTATGAAGTGGCCCTCGGTCTGGCCCACCGGTCTGCTTGCCCTACTCATTGCAGTCCTCGACAGCCACTGGTCACCTGCACCCGTTCACGCTTTACCGGGACCTGCAGCATGGACAAATGGACGGAAACTAGCCGTCAGGTACGCTTGGGCCATGTACATCCCGAATCTAGCTTTATGCGTGTCATAGAGAGCAAGTGCGCGACCTATGGCATCATGGTTATGACCAATACATGAAGTTCGGTGTGTACATATTGATTCCGTGTTGGAATACCTTTATGAAGTCCTGAATCGAGTAGCATTTCCTCTTGACGAGGTATGAGAATCTCATTAGACAAAACATCCATGCCTGATTGTACGTTCCAGCTCGCACCTTTGTCGTGTACCGGGCGTGGGCCGAATTGGTTAAATCCGTGAGTTATCTGTTCACTACTCATGTGGACATACAACAGAAACATGTGTCAGTGCCGATATAGCTACAAACGACGTCGCGGGAAATTTCTCTCTGACCTTGGTCGATGTCCTCGACACATTTGTGGTCCTGAATGACCCTCCAGGATTCGAGGACGCGGTCCGCAAGGTCATTCGCTGGGTCTCCTTTGACGTCAATACCAAACCTCAGGTCTTCGAGACGACTATCAGAATGCTAGGCGGGCTTCTATCTGGTCATATATTTGCGGAGAAATCTGGGCAACCCTTTCACTTGCCTTGGTATCAAGGGGAGCTTCTGCGGCTAGCTCATGATCTTGGAGTGCGACTGCTTCCAGCCTTTCACACGCTCACTGGTATGCCGTATGCAAGGGTACTGTCTCTCTCTCTTTGCCCTAGTTAGTTTCTAAGCCTGAAGCAGATAAATCTACGTCATGGGGTGCCAAAGGGCGAATCCACAGACACATGTAAGTCCTCGCTCGCTTGCCTCGTCCTTTCACAAGAAAGTAGCTGGCTCGGTGCGTAAGGCTCTGGCCTGGCCCCAAGGTTGTCGTGTATGCCCTTGAGCTCTCTAGCGTGTTTGGGCTCGTTAAAATTGCAGCCATAGGACACCTTCAGCAAAAGCTGATATATCTCTCCCATGTACAGGTACTGCTGGGGCAGGCTCCCTACTCCTCGAATTTGGAACGCTAAGTCGACTGACCGGCGACGATCGGTTCGAGAAGGCAGCGTACAAGGCCTATTTCGCACTCTGGAATCGCAGGTCGGATATTGGTCTTGTGGGCAATACAATCAATATAATAACCGGTGTACGTACCGTGCCATGCAATCTTACCAATCTTGGCACCAAATGACAGCGTCGTTTTTACCAGGCGTGGACCCACCCAGAGGTCAACGGCATCGGCGCAGGGATAGACTCGTTTTACGAGTATGCGTTGAAATGGTACATAATGAGCGGTGAGTAACATACCATGTGTTCTCCACAGCGCTGCTCACCGCCATGCATAGGGGAGATGGAGTTTTTGGACGTATGGCAAGATTCGTACGCGTCTGTCATGCGGTATTCAAGGGCATCAGACGGCTATTGGGTAAGGCCCTACATCCCCCCCCCCCTACATTTGCTCATAATGGCTCAGTATCGGAACGTGAATATTCATTCGGTATGACTTGCGCACTGCTCATAAAGTTCTGTGCTGATTTTTTTAGGGAGACGCGCAATACAG
Organism: Trametes gibbosa; assembly: GCA_022606055.1. NCBI lineage: Eukaryota > Fungi > Basidiomycota > Agaricomycetes > Polyporales > Polyporaceae > Trametes > Trametes gibbosa. The sequence continues at coordinate 626,297 of JABYQJ010000008.1, forward strand.
CTCTGTGGACTCGCTGTCGGCCTTCTGGCCTGGCTTACAAGTATTAGGGGGTGATGTGGAAAACGCAGTGAAGTCCCACCTAATTTGTGTGATATTCTTCACTTTTAACGGATGCGTCTGACTCCTGACCGGTAATCGTCGAAATAATGCAGATTACAATTTATGGCGCGGGTTTGGGGGTCTACCGGAGGTTTGGGACATGAACTTCCGCCAAGCAACTTCATTTCAGTATCCACTAAGACCAGGTGTGTGGCGTGTCCACCAAACCCTTCGTATCAACTATTGAAATACCGATAGAGTTCGTGGAGTCCACATGGTATCTCTATCGCGTAAGTGGTTTTGTCGGGTCACACTTATGATCGGTTCAATGACGTCGATATTAGGCAACACGCGATCCATTCTACCTGGATATCGGCGGTATGTATATCAAATCGCATGCACATGCGACGTTGTAGGTACAGGCGGCTCATATCACACAGAGCGGATCCTTCACGACATCAGTGTGCGAGCTAAAGTGGACTGTGGCCTGAGTGGCATCAATGACCTTCGCACCAATGGGCGAGACGATCGCATGGAATCTTTTGTTCTCTCTGAAACGCTCAAAGTGTGTCCCATCCTGTTCCAAAGTGGAACGACATCTGATTCTACCCCCTAGTACTTGTATCTCCTTTTCGACGAGGACAATCCACTTCATGCGGACGACTCGCACTGGGTGTTCACAACTGAAGGCCACATTCTCACCCTCGATCACTCTCTGCTTCGCCCCATTTCCCCCGCGCGGCGCAAGCTTCGACGAGTCGAGAGCTTAGAATGCCCTGCGTACTCCTCGCCTGTATTGGCGTATGACGACCCACATGACTATTCACGAGACTCAGGCCTCACTGGTAGTATCACGACGCGCGGGGACTTCGAGTACGCACGTCAGCTCGTTGGCCGCGTCGCATCTGAGAACGAGACCCGCTGGTGGGATCCAGACGGGTGGTGTGTGCTACCGAAGCACGAGCAGTATGTACGTACTACAACTGCTTCTGTATCCAGGCGACTTACGTTTTTGCTATGCGTATAGACGTACGACTTCGTCCTTTCTGCACACGGTGAAGTCGCTCTGGAGGATCCTAGTCCGTCCGCAGACAAGCTAGTCCCTGTAGCGGACGGGTACCTCGTACACAACGTCACCGGCATCCGTGTACATATCGTCAGCCGTCTGGATGGCAAGGGCTATGATATTGCTAAACGTAAACTATATTTGCTCCTCCGCCCACCTCCTTCGCTAATAGGTCTGCTAGTTGGTCCATATGCCGTGAAGACCGGTCAGAAGATCTACTTCAACGACAGCCAGCTCGTGCTCGCGCCGCTTGGTATTCAGAGTGGATCCCCAGCGAACCCGCGCACGCCGGAAGTCCAATTGAGGCTTTATCTCGACTACGTTGACCCCCTGCTCCAGCTGCAAGGCCCGGGTATGCATGACGTTATCACCGAGATAGTCATCCCAGCTGCGACAGCCATGTTTGCCGGGGACCCCGCGGCGCCCTCATCCCAAGGCGAGCACCCGCTGCGCTTCGGGCATGGGGACGGTGTACACGTTGTCCGTGCATCGGATAACCCACTCGGCTGCGCGCCGTACATGGAAGATCTGGACGGCGCCGCAGTCGTAGTCACGCGCGGGGAGTGCACGTTCCTCGAGAAGCTCATCTTCGCTCAGGACGCAGGGGCGTCGGGGGTGGTTGTCCTCGGCAATGAGGAACAGCACATCAACCCCTCCGCCGACGCCGACGAACTCGCCGATGCGGGCCCTGGAATCAACGAGGTCGCGATCGTCGTCCTCCGTCAGGCCGACGCTCAGCTCGTCGCCGACATGCTCGACTCCGTAGAGCACTACGGTCTAGGGGAGATCCGGCTCGTCGTCGAGCCATTGGACGGTGGTCACGTAGGCGCAAATCAACCTGCTGACGAACACAGAGGAGAGGATGTAGGGAGAGCGAAATCCGAGGACCCGCCACGCGTGCTCTATCTCAATAACCATCCCTTGATTAACACGAGGCTCTTAGTCTAGCTGGTACCGGGCCGTACGCGCACGGCCACACATTGTACATGCGTCACTATGCTGCTGGCACGAATACATGGATGGTGAACAACTAGGTATACCATGCTATGCGGCCTGCGCTGGGCCTGCATTTCTTTGTTCTTCTCGCTTTACCGCCTCCAATACTGCCGCACTCATAGAGCCTAGTCGTCCACCTTGACGATAGAGTACATGGGCGCGTCGAGCTTCTCGGCGGCCTTCAGGAAGGTGAGCTCGATTATGAAGAGGTACTCGAGGGTCTTCCCGCCAAGCTTGGCGACGAGCTCGCCTGCAGCTTTCGCCGAACCACCTACACTCGCGGTAGGTATTCAGTATTCAGGTCCTGTCATCGTAGCGACACATATTCAAGCTTGACTGACCAGTGGCGATGAGATCGTCAATGACGACGACGTTCTGGCCGGGCTGGATCGCGTCCGCCTGCATCTCAAAGACATCCTGATACACAAAGTCCAAGCGCTCAGAATAAGCACGATGGCTCGTCCCGCGCCTGCATCATAACAAATTCACGAACGCACCACGCCGTACTCCTTCTGGTACTCCGCACGGATCGTCTCGCCAGGCAACTTGCCTTGCTTGCGCACGGGGACGAACGCGGCGCCGAGGCGCATGGCGATAATGGGTCCGAGCAAGAAACCGCGAGCGTCCAGGCCGACCACGACGTCGATCTTTTTCGAGGGCGAGGATGCGATGGTGTGTGACGTGATCCGGTGCACGAGGTGAGTTATGAGCGTCTCGAACGCGACCGGGTCGCGGAGGAGGGGGAAGATGTCCAGGAAGACAATGCCCTATACGGAGGGACCTGAGGACGGGCATTCCGAGAGACGTAGGCTACCGGCGCACCTTCTTCGGGTAGTCAGGGAATGACCGCAAAAGAGTCCTCAGATAGTCTACGTCGGCAGGCATGGTGGTGGTCGAGAGAATGTCCTGCTGTCCGAGCGAATGTTGGGCTTGGGTGTGTAGCTCGGACGGGGCCCTGTGGCTGAGTGCGAGCGATAATTTATACTGGCGGATCATTTCTAATCGAGACCGTCCGTAATAGGTAGGTACTTAGTAGTCAGTAGTCAGTTGAACACGAGCATGTGAATCTGATGCATCATTAGAGTCTTCCAGTACTAAAAGTCGGGTAGCACGCCTATGACGAACTTTGCGAGTTTACAGGTACACACTCAGTCTCGCACTCCAGCAGATCTCCGATACAAACACAACTGAATATATGAACAGTGAAACCGCGTGCGAGCAGCGACAGATGAGTGTGATGGCGTGCGTGGTCATGTCATAGATTGCCATACCCCTGCAGCATAAGTGGGAGAGATCGTAGTGGAGGATACAAGAGCAGACAAGGAAAGGCTTTTATACAGACTCGAGGATCTCGGGCTCCTTGAAGTCCTTCGCGATACGAGTGCCAGTCTCCTATGTGGTGACTGATGTCAGAGTATATCAACCAGAAGTGGGCACGCGGACTCACGTCTGTCGACTCGCCATGGAGCTCGAGCAGCTTCGAAACATCGAACTTTGGCGCCTTGAGGATCTTCGCCTTGTGAATGTAGACATTCTGGAGGGGGTAGATGCTCCTCGCCGCCTTCTCAATCTCCCGGCCAATCGCCTCAGGGACGAACTTCTGCACCAGCTCCTTCAGGTCACAGCTCGTCGCCTCCCGGGTCATAATCTCAAACATCTTCTTGCGGATCTCCCGGATCTGCGAAGACTGCGCGTACGTGGTCTTGCGGACCTGTGTAGGTCGGCGTTTGGTGAAGCCGATGGCGAAGAGACGAAGGAGGTAGCCATCGGTCGTCTTCACGTCGACGTGCGCCTCAATGAGAGTCTGCCACTTGCGGACGAGCGAGCGAAGCTTGTCCGAAGTAAAACTCATGCCATGGAAGTTGGTCAAGCAGTTCTTGCCCTGGACCTCATCGACCCGCAGCCTGATCTTGCGGAAAGCCTGCTCCTCATCCTTGTTGAGATCGGCAAGGGAGACCTCAACTATACGACCCTTGAGAGAGTCATTGGCATTTTCTGCAAATAACTTAGAATATGCCCTCCACACAATCGCTTGTACACGTACTGAGACCCTGGGAGCGGTTGACAAGAGTCTTGCCGACGTTCTTCACCTCGAAGATTGAAGGCGCCTTGATGTCGTACCAGTCTGTCCAGCGATAGATCAGTCACACCATTGTCACCAGCATGAACAATCTACTTACCCTTGCGGGAGAAAGGGTCGACAACTTTCTTCTTGATACCCTTCTTGCCCTTAGACAAACGTTTGTTCTACACGGGTAGGGGTCAATTCCACGTGAACTCGTATTATTGAAGTCGAACGTTTGGCCACTGACTTTTCCAACAGCCATGGTCGGTGATCAAGGGGAGGTGCGGCAGGGGGGACCGCGAGAGGGAGGAGCCGGCAGTTGGACGGGCTGAGTTGTGGGATGCGTGAGCGCCTGATGTGGGCACTACATTGGCTGGGCTGTGGGAAAGAACTTTCAGTGGCTGAACCTTAATGTTGCAGCTGCAAGTAAGATTCACACGCCACATTTATGTGGGCATCCCCATGCTTACTACCCTCACTCGCGCACAGTTCGAAGATGCATGTCGCCGCTGTCTCGAAGCCCGTCCAGGCGAACAACGTCGTGATGTAAAGACTTTTCCCACTGGGTGGTCGTGGCGTGAACATCCTGTACGATTCTCGAGCACAAGCTTCTGGTTCAATCTGACAGGCACTCAGCGTGTCTCTGGGCTCGGCTACTTGCTCAGGACTGTGCATTTGCCACGAACGCAGGTGACAGAGCCAGACGAAGAATCCGATATGTCTGGAGACGACGTGGCAGAGGATGAATCGACCGCCCGCTCTCCTCAGGAGTTCCTGACTTGCAAGCAATATGTGGTGTATTCGCCCACGTTTGAGGTCCCAGCGTTCTACTTCACTCTCCTCGATAGCAGTATGTTCCAAGATGGATCGCTGGAAGACTCCACCTGATCTTCTGGCTGTACGCAGGCGGCTCTCCATTGTGTTTGGACGATATCGTACGATCTGCACTGTTCAGACGACATGTGCTCCCTTCCTCGAACGGCAACGCCTTCGGACTCCTCTTGCCGGATTCTGCCCTTGCGTTGCTTTCGCAAGGCGATCACCCAACGCTAGGCACGCCGGCGTGGTATTTCCACCCATGCCGTACCTCTGAGGTTGTAGGGGAACTGCTTGCAGAGGATGGCGGCGCACGGGCCGAAGATGAGCTGTTACGATGGATGGAGGTTTGGTTCATGGTACTGGGGAACATAGTTGATCTGTTCGTGGGATGTGAATGAACTTCCTCTTCGTTGTGCAGACGGACGGGGAGGAATGCGGAACAGCGCAGGGCGGAGGTCTCGTGGGCGGGGCGGGCGGAATCAGCTGCTCAGCGGCCTGCGCCTCCCGGTCGGCTCATCGAGCGACAAGCGATGACCGAGTCTTATATAAGAGACCGGGGTGGACGCCTCAGCTCGCCGCCTCCGAGACCGACGTTGAACAACACGACACCGGCACGATTTCGAGTATAGCGCGCATTTGTTGGACGGCAACCGGCGTCACAGTCGTACGATCGTCAAATACCTAGACCCCGACCCCGCATTCACGCGTCTAATCGATCAAGGGCTGCAGCCAGTAAGCGGATATAAAGCTCGAACACGATGCTTGCTCGCATATCCAGCTCTCCCTCTTCAGTCGCCCGTTTTCCCCTCAGACACCTCCTGCGCAGCATGGTTCGTGCTTGGATCTCCTATCGTCGTGGTGCACCATCCTGACGAAACGTTCTCAGTCCACCCAGACTCGTCACGAAGCCGTCATCGTCGCCGCAGCCCGTACGCCTGTCGGATCGATTAACGGTGCTCTGAAGACCGTCACTGCCCCACAGCTCGGTGTCGTCGCGCTCAAGCGCGCTTTTGAGCAATCCGGCGTCAAACCCGAGGCCGTTGAGGAGGCCTACTTCGGCAATGTCGTCCAGGCTGGTGTTGGTCAATCCCCTGCTCGGCAGGTCGCCCTCGGCGCGGGCATGAGCACGCGTTCAGATGCTACAACGATCAACAAGGTCTGCGCGAGCGGTCTCAAGGCCATCATGCTCGCTGCTCAGAGCATTGAGTCCGGCTACAAGAGCGTCGTGGTCGCAGGTGGCATGGAGAGCATGAGCAACGCACCGTACGTCGAGTAATAATTTACGTACTGGTGTACCCCTAACAGGACCTCGTGCTAGGTTCCTCTTGCCTCGCCAGAATCCCGTGTTCGGCAAGTTTACCACCAGAGACTCGCTCGAGACCGATGGCCTGTGGGACGTCTACAACGAGTTCGCGATGGGCAACTGCGGCGAGTCCGCGGCAGAGAAGCACAGCATCCCTCGTGAGTCCCAGGATGCGCACGCCATCGAGTCCTACAAGCGCGCGGAACGTGCATGGAAGGCCGGTGCTTTCGACGCAGAGATTGCGCCGGTCACGATCAAGGGCAAGAAAGGAGACACTATCGTAAAAGAGGACGAAGAGTACAAGCGTGTCATCTACGAGAAGATACCCACTCTCAACCCTAGTTTCAAGAAGAATGGCGGCACTATCACTCCCGCGAACTCTTCGAGTTTGAACGACGGCGCGTCTGCCCTCATCCTCATGTCTGCGGAGAAGGCGCGCGAGCTCGGCATTAAGCCCCTTGCCAAGGTCATCTGTAAACACACTATTTCTTGATGTTTCGGAGCAGAATTTCTGACCACGTACCGAAAGCTTACGCCGATGCGGGTGTTGACCCCATCGATTTCCCAGAGGCGCCCGCTTTCGCACTTCCTATCGCGCTCGAGAGGGCAGGTCTCAAGGTCGACGACATCGCGCACTTTGAGATCAACGAGGCGTTCTCAGTCGTCGTAAGGATCGCGGAGAAGACGCTCGGCATCGACCCCGCAAAGATTAACCCCCACGGGTATGTGCATCAAGCGCTCTCTGTACAGATTTAGCTGATCCACAATATCTACAGTGGCGCCGTAGCTCTTGGTCATGCCATCGGCAACTCTGGCTCCCGAATTGTCGTGTCTCTAGTCCACTCGCTGAAGTCTGGCGAGTACGGTGCTGCTGGCATCTGCAATGGGGTAAGTTTTGCCTTTCTTATAACGTAGAACTATTGACTGACAGTCTTTCAGGGTGGTGCTGCATCCGCGGTGGTCATTCAAAAGCTGTAATCGTAGTCCCGATCATCTATACCGTGTATTGCTCTCGCACTGCTATCATATCTTGGTTAATCATTCAGAATATCTGCCGTCTCACCCATCTCATCCAATTTGATGAGTGCATGGCCTCTATAGTGCATATCTTCCCTTGCTATCGTGTCACCAACTGTACTTTGGGTATCGGCAGCCGATGCAATGCAATCTTGCTATCTGAAGTGTCCTTGTCCTGCATGTGAGTGAGGGACCAATTACGGCACGCGGCACCTTGCTTATCTCCTGTTCCAGCGGCAGGAAGGTACCCACGCTCGCTGGACCTGAGCTGCCGTCTTCTTTCCGCGGCATAGGTTGATCTGGTGGTGTGTATCGCTGCGTCTGAGCAAGGCGGTATGCCGCGGCGGCGGGAGCGCTTTACAATATAAATCGCGGGCCATCCCAGCGGATGCACCGTGAGACAGGCGAACGAATCGCCCTATCTCAACCGCTGCCAGGGTTCTCGAGTTCGACTAGGGACTGCTCTCTACATCCTCTTCCATCATGACCTCGATTCGAGACAAGAAGTCCCTTGAGACCGCGGACGAGAAAAGGTTGTCTCGTGACGAGGAGAAGGATGCGCTTGACGCGACGGTCTCGGTCGTGGACAGCGCCGATGGCGACGAGGCTCTGAAGCTCGTAGGTCGCGAGCGGACCGCGAAGTTTAGCGATGAGTACAACAAAAAGCTCCGGAGGAAGCTGGTACGTGTCTTGTGTAACGGATGTAGAAGTTGTCGATTCACGCTACCCTTGTAGGACTGCCTGATCCCGCCTCTTTGTGCTGCGGTGTACTTTACGCAGTTTTTGTTCGTTCAAATCGACGCTCTACATTCATGCTAAGTCGTTGACGGCATCGTTTCAGGGACAAGACTTCTCTCAACTACGCAAGGTACGCTCGCGAACTACTAGTCCTCCATAAGCCCTGACAATCTGTCCCACAGCATTATGGGCTTTCCGATCACCGGCCAGGTAGGCTCCTCCCTCTTCTCTTTTTATGACGGATAAAAACATATGCGCGTCGGGTAGCATTATAATCTGGTGTCGCTGGCATTCTATCTGGGTCCGTCTTTCGCATTATGTTGATTATCGCCCTCACTAACTATCACATAGGCTTCCTTGTCTGGGAGTTTCCGACGGTATACATATCACAGAAGCTACGAGTATGTTGAAATTGCTATGCACTCTGCATAGTTTCGTCTGAACCGCTGCAGGCCGCGAAGTATCTTGGCGCGAACATCATCGTATGGGGTATCATTTTGATGTGCCATGCTGCTGCGACGTCGTTCGGCGCATTCTTCGCACTGCGCTTCCTACTTGGTTGGTACATTTCGACGCACACGTAGGACTATGCACTCACCACAACACACAGGGATGTGCGAGAGCTGCGTTGCACCTATCTTGATCTTGATCATATCCATGTTCTACAAGAAGGACGAGCAGGTACATTCATCCACATCGTTTCTTAGTCATTTGCTTACTGGTAATGTTTACAGGGAACACGAGTCTCTTGGTTTTACGTGATGGTAAGTCTTGTACTTCAACGATATTAGTGTCACCACTTATACTCCTCGTAGAACGGTATCATGAACCATGTCTCCTACAATGCGCTCAGCTGTTAACACGTACGTTAGGACTGACGCAGATTTTCGGTGGGTTTGTCGCATACGGCATATCCTTCTACGACGGACATAGGATTGCGCCGTACAAGATCGTCTACATCCTCCTCGGCGGTCTTGCTATCGTTGTTGGCGTTTGCGTCATCCTGTGGCTCCCGGACTCCCCCGTCTACGCTCGTATGCTCACGACTGAGGAGAAGATCGCTGTACTCGAACGTGTGCGCGACGATCAAGGCGGCATGGAAAACAAACATTTGAAGAAAGATCAAGTCATCGAGGCGTTAACGGACTACCGGACGTGGCTTATTGCTCTGACGACACTTACGAGTGGGTCTTTTCCTTAATTTTATGGCACAAGATACACCGTTGACGTCGGTGTAAGCGAGCATCCCTAACGGGGCTTTAAGCAACTGTGAGCGTCGACAGCCTGTCGCAATCGCTTTGGAGTGCTAACGTTTTATGCAGTCAGTAATATTATCATCAAAAGTTTCGGCTACACGTACGTGACTACCACTGTGCTGTATCTTATACTTGAACTCAGCCTTATAGTTCCAAGCAAACCCTGATCTTGTCGACACCGGGAGGTGCAGTTGCTTCGCTCACGACCTTACTATGCGGTTGGTACTCGGACAAAAAGGTGAGCAGCTTCGCTCAGAGTCCTATCGTTCACACCAGAAACTCAGTGAGTATGTAGAACGAACGCATGATTCCGATCATATTCTGCCTTATCCCGACCATAGTGGGGTCAGCCATGCTCATAGGGTTAAACGATTCCGGCAACAAGGGCGCCCTACTTTTTGGTGAGCACAGTTGTGAGCTAGTTCGAGCGAGTGTCAATCCTAACATCCTCCCAGCGGTCTATCTTATTGGTACATTTGGTAGTGCTTTGTCGTCTGTTTATGCGTACAACGCTAGCAACACCAGCGGTCATACCAAGAAGGTCAGATGATCCTCTAATGAGACGTCTTCTATGCTGACATCTTCTGCAGAACACTATCAACGCATTGACGTTGGCCACCTTCAGCATCGGCAATATCATAGGAACGGAGATCTTCCAACCCAAGGATGCTCCTGCGTACATACCTGGCAAGATCGCCATCATGGTCCTCCTCACCGTGCAACTGTTCATCTCGATGTTCCTGCGCTGGATCAACCTCCGCCTGAACATCAAGAAGAAAGCGAAGCTTGAAGAGGAGAAGGCGAAACACGGCTGGAGTGACGCGGACGTTCAGAGGGAACGCGAGCGTCATGCGTTCATGGATCTTACCGACAAACAGTATGTGTGATTCTCAAATTGCTGTATCGGCTGTGTCTAATCTGTGGCCAGGAACCCGTTCTTCATATACACGGCTTGAGCAATGGACTCGCCACGGGCCCAAATGACGTATAGTATTATCACAGGCTTAGCCGCCGCACACAATACAACGAGATGTTATGACCACGTTCCGGGCGCTGCCAATGCGACGATCGCTATAGTTAGATGATGTAATAACAAGCCACGAACTCCCAATTTGGGACTTGGTGGGTGGCATTGCGCTTCCAGGTTGTTGTGAATCGCTCTCAAGTATTGGCACGCTATTTGCTTGTGCGATTCAACTTCGCGACATTTGCGTTTCCGCCGGGATTTTGTGAGTGCGCGAACTGTGTATTGTATGGCTTAAAACTCACCCAGTATCGCACCACACCTGCGTTGCTCCGGGACCTGTCTGGAATTCAGACAATTATACCGGTACGGGCTACTGATATTTTCCGTCCGCTATCGAGGAACCGTACATGTTCTCACGGAAGACATTGAAGGGATGCCGAGAAAGCGCAGCCGCTCGGGACTCCCGTGTGGTGCCGTCGAAGAAGCATTTTGTTATCAGCCTAAGTGCTATCTTACCCCGCCTTCTCCCAGGCTACTCACGCGACTGGCTCCAATGGACGTACCAAACATAGTCCGCTGTGCTCGCGCCTTCCACTGTACCTCACCCGGAAGTGCTGTCGAAGCTCCTATAGGGTCACAAGATGGCTAGTGTTGGGAATATAAGTACCGTTGCTGAGGCCTTTCGCCTCGGTGGCTACTATCTCTCCAGGTCCTCAGTTGACAATGGACTCAGGCCTTGACACAAAAGATGAGAAACGCCTCGAGTCGGTGTTTGTCGCAGATGTCGAGTCCGCGATCGACTTCAGAGACAAGGACGAAGCCCTGCGCCTCGTCGGCCTCGAGAAGGGGAGCTCTTTCACAGAACATGATTATAACAAAGTCCGTAGGAAATTGGTAAGTGCATGACGAAACACCATTCATCTTTCACCGTTCCAGCTATACTAACGTTTGCATCTCAGGACTTTGTTATCACTCCTCTGTCCGCAGCGGTATACTGCACTCAGTACCTGTAAGGACGCCGGCTCTCGTAGATCAAAGAAATCCGTTGGTACTCACACTCTGCCCAGCGACAAGACCGCGCTAGGATATGCTAGGTACATTCCATGTCGGTTGTACATCGTATCGATTGTAAGTAGTAACATGATGTAGCATCATGGGCTTTCCTGTGACTGGACAGGTACGCTTTCTATGACCTTACGCTGCGTCGGATGCTAAGGTGATTTGTGTTCGCGAAGGGATACAATCTTGTATCTCTCTCTTTTTACATCGGTATGTCTCTGCTTGCGATCCAAATACATGGACAGAGCAAACTGATCCCCGCCCAAGGATTTTTGATCTGGGTTTTCCCGTCGATGTATATCGCACAGCGGCTACGGCTCGGGAAATACCTTGGTGCTAACATCGTCGTCTGGGGTGTTGTTATGATGCTTCACGCCATACCAGAGTCGTTCGGGCCTTTCTTTGGGCTGCGATTGCTTCTTGGTAGGTTGAAGATACCTCTCACGCGTAGTAATGCTCATCATGATGCACCTGAACAGGGATGCTCGAGAGTTGCGTTGCACCCATTCTCATCCTTATTGTATCGATGTTCTATAGAAAGGACGAACAAGTAAATATGGCTTCTGGTTGACCGATGTAACTCGACCCGCTAACCTTGCGCGTAGGGCAGCCGAATGGCGTGGTTCTACATGATGGTACCGTATACATCAGCTTGTAAGAGCGCTATGCGGCATCACTGAGAATGCATCTGCGAGATAGAACGGCGTCGCAGGTATATTTGGTGGCTTCCTCGCATACGTACGCTTCTCTACTTTACCTCCAGTGTCGACTTCGGCCTATTATCTTTACAGGGAATATCCTTCATCCCGGACCGCGGTTTCGCGCCCTTCAAGATCATCTATCTCATGCTCGGTGCGATGGCAATTGCAGTCGGCGTAGCGGTACTCCTCTGGATGCCAGACTCTCCCGCCCGCGCCCGATTCCTGTCAAAAGACGAGCGAATCACTGCCATAGAACGCATTCGCGATGGCCAGTGCGGCACGGAGAACAAGCGGCTGAAGAAAGAACAAGTCGTTGAGGCGCTGTTGGACGTGCGGACTTGGCTGATCGTTCTCGCAACGTTATTGAGTACGCGTGCTGTTGTGCTTATTATCGACGAGCAGCATACTGACGAATGATTCATAGCGAACATACCCAATGGGGGCCTGGCAAATTGTGGGTGCACCTGTTATCTAGACAGCGACGAGACTGACGCCGCCCTTCAGTTACTAACATCATCGTAAAGGGCTTCGGTTACACGTGAGTATCTCTCCTAGACAGTGTACGCGATACTCCAATCTTTTAAAATTGCAGTACGAAACAAACCTTGATATTGTCGACGCCGGGTGGCGCAATCGGAGTGATTAGTGCAATTGTGTGCGGGTGGTACTCTGATAGGGCGGTATGTCTTTCACATCGCCCGTTATTCGAAGTGCTGAAATGAACCGCATAAAGAACGAGCGAATGTTACCAATCGTGTGGTCGTTGATACCAACGCTGGCTGGAGCAGCAATGCTCGTGGGGCTGAACGGGACGTCCCAGAAGGGTGCACTCCTCTTCGGTAAGCTCAGGTTTTCCTATCATATCTTCTTGAAGAAGTATATATGATTCTCCTGGTCATCACAGCAACGTGGATCGTCGGAACGTATGGGTCGTCGCTCGCGATTATCTACGCATACAATGCATCAAACACGTCCGGTCATACGAAGAAGGTGACCGTGAACGCGCTCACGCTTGCAGCGTTCTGCGTTGCGAATATAGTTGGGACGGAGACGTTCCTCCCGAAAGACGCGCCTGGATACCTCCCTGGAAAGATCTCCATCCTAGTGTTGCTATCTGCCCAGCTCGTGTTATGCTTCATCATCCGCTGGACGAACCTGTGGATGAACCGAAAGAAGACTCGTAAGCTTGAAGAGGTCAAGAGGCAAAATGGGTGGTCGGACGATGATGTGAGACGGGAGCGGGAGAGGGCCGCGTTCTCGGATATGACGGACAAACAGTACGTCTTTTTGAGGATTTCATGACGAACTTGTGAGTGCTGAACGGAACAAACTCAGGAACCTGTTCTTTGTGTACACTGCTTGACCAAACGATAACTCTTCTGCCACACAGATGTGAGATGATGGTGATGATGGACGGGAAACGTCTGGGGGTCAATCCTAGTGCTTGGTTCTTTCGTGATGCTGTGGTGCTTGAGGCCCGACTTGACGTTTCAGCAAAGCAAACATATATGCCTAATAAAATCGAGATCCTAGCGACGTGAGCGACGATCTTGCTACCCTGTTGCATTGTTTCACGCCCACAGCACTTCATTTGGTAGAGAATATACAGGTACTTACTGCAAGTTAAGAGGATATGTTCGAAGGGGTGCGGGCGCTTCGGTCTGCTGTGTAGTATGATGTCATATATTTGTAGCGGCACATCGCGTGGGGTCCGGATTTGGAGGTCTGCTACGCTTCACATGTCTACTTCAACCTTGGGGACTTGCTAGCTTTGTTGTCGCTCAACGTTCCTCGACAACTGCTCCTGCCGCGTGAAGATGCCTGAAGACGACAACTATCTTCCGTTTCTGAACTCTCCCAACCTCCGCCAGCTGGCCTCCTCCAGCACAGAAAAGACCTCATCCATCCGTTCCTACCTCCGCTCCCAGGAAGCGCATCTGGCTAGTTATGCCGTCGAGGGAAAGTCCGTCGCTGCATCCTGGCGTGAAGAGCCCAATGCCGTTGAGGCCCTTGCTTCCAAGGCAACAGCAGTCGAGCGAGATATGGAGATGGAAAGCGGTTTCGGGACTCCCATCCTCAAACATCGTGTAAGAACTGCCCCGCTAGAACCTGCCGAGAGCAGCTCCCAGGGCGCTAGTCCAGAGGCGGTCTTGAAGCGCAACCCCGGAACCCGCCTCAAGGAGAAGGATAGTGGACGGGTTCAAGCTGACGCAGCCTCTACAAAGAAGCACAATAAGCCGCGCGAGCGACGGGTGGACCCGAATGTCGCAAAGGATACCGTGATGCAGGTCGGCACCACGCCGATGAAGGGACGGCACATCCGAGGCCACGAAGATGGCCCAGCGAAAGGACGCTCTAACCACAATGGCGTGGTGAAGGACAAACACGGGGTAGCGAAGGTTGCGAGAAAGCAAGATGGGGATTGGAAGAACGCAGGTACCGTGTACACTAAGAAGGAAACGGCCAAGACCAGAGCTCAAGAGACTGACGACGACGAAGAATATCGAGGCCGTAAGTGTGGCGATTTATTCTCTGTGTGCTCAATCGAAGCGCAACTACAGGGCTGGCGGAGAGGCGGGAACGGAGACGCGCGAAGAAAGCCATCGTAGACCCCAAACCGAACCCTCCCGAGAGCGGATCCGAAGAAGACGTCGATGATGGCCACAGGGCCAGGTCCACCAAAAAAACCTCTAAGAAAGGTAAGAAGGGCAAGGGCCTCAACATGCCTGCCGGCCTAGCCCTAATGCACGGATTCTCGGCGACTAACATTGGCAAGAATCGCCTGACGGTGAGTCTTGTCGGGCTAATGCAGCTGTCGAGCAAAGCCTGAAGCTGAGGTCCAGCTCAATCCCGTTGTGGGTGTGTTCAATAAGGGAAAGGCCTCTGCGAAGACGGTGGTCAAGATCAAGCCAGCGAGTAAGCTATGTCTCAGAGATATCGCTTTCTGAGAACTAATGATCGTTACAGAAGCGTACCTGAAGCTGTTCTCTGAACAGCAGTTCCTCGACAGATCCCAAGAGTCTCCCACAGACGCGAAGGCAGACAGCGATGAACAGGAAAGCACACCCCGCTCTCAAGGTGAGACCGCCCCGAAGGGGGCTCTGATCTTTGCGGAGAAGGGCACAAAGCGTGCGAGGTCCCCAAGTGAATCTGCCAAATCGTCGAGCTCCTCAAAGGCCTCACCGATAAATTGTCGCTCTCCAGTCAAGAAACAAGCCAGATATGTGCGCAAGGAGTCGCCGACCTGGGATATCGAACGCGAGGACGGCCAACTCCCTGCGGGATCAGCATCCGATACGTCTATCCCATCTGGTAAAGAGAGCAAGGTGGATGGCACCATCGTTCTTGACCCGCGCACGGTCAATACCAGGTGGGCCGCCACATTACAAGATAGGCTTGCGAACGCGACGTGTACACCCAGCAAGGACATCGAGGAGCATTCAGCAGCTGGCGCTTCTGTGGTATCATCTATAGCCCCTTCTAACTCAGCCTCGCAGGCGGCCTTGCGTCGTCATTTTTCTAGCCATCATCAGTCTGCGCCTACAAAGACGTTCTCGAAGTTCTTCCCGGCACCCGAGGCTGCTCCTGGGCCCGCCACCTCGCGCCTAGCGTTGAATACGTCGCCACCATCTTCGTCACCCACCGCGCGTTATATGTCGGTTCGGCGTGAAATGAGCCCTGCGCGCGATGGGGATGGATTTATGGATGTCTACCTTGCACCTATGCATAAAGAGCCTGTCATCGACACCACGAAAGCAGGCACAGTCCTATCTGCCATCTCAAAAGGCCAGGCATTGGGTCATCCAAGGTTTGCCTCTACCGCTGCTGCTGCGCTCGAGGGCTCTCTGTCCCCCGTGCTGTCTGGTTCTCCTCTGGGGATGCTGTCAGGCCCTCCTTCGCCTGCGCTTTCTGGTTTTCTGGGTCTTCTGGACATTGCACCTGTTAGACGATGTGACTCTAAGGCTGGGAGCAAGCGCCGTCGAAACCAGCGAGACATAGGCGTCCAGGATCTTCGCGTATCTTGTCACGCACTGGATCTCGGCGCTGGTACCGATGCTGTCATGAATGTCGACCGCAGGGGCCCTAACACTGAAATGTTCGATGTCGCTTTACCCGGTTCTGGTCCTGGCTTCCCTTCGGATACCCTCGGACCTGAGTACGTCGCAGACGGACCTCTTTCTTCAGCCCAGGGCCACCTGTGGGGAACAGACGACGTGCCAGAGTGCTTTGTCGAGGCCCGCTTGACACGGTCAGATCTGGCATACACTGCGGATCAGTATGGACTTGTTCCTGCTAGGCTTGGTCAAGAGGACGTCAGCCACGACGAAGCATGGTACAAAGAGGAGCCATATGGCTACTCGCACCCAGCTGAAGGAGCATTTGACGAATTTCACGGCAATTGTCCCTCATCTGGCTTGGAAGAGGCTGTGGCTGGTGACTCTGAGGGTTACTTCCAGGGGCCTGACAATGGCGCAAATGCTTCTGGAAACATCGCCGACGAGCGGGATTGTTTTGCCGGCGGAGCCGATCATCTCAACTTTGGCTACGACCCTGAGCTTGTTCCTCTTGTGGAGAGCTTTGACGACGTGGCGATGGCGATGGATCTAGACCTGGAGGAAGATGATGATCTCGTCGGCTATGACAATGAATCCGACCACGACCGCTCGGTGCTCGGGTCTTTGCAACGGTTCTCGCAGGGTCGGGCGTTGCTCATGGGCGTATCGGAGCTCGAGGCCAAGGGTGGTGACAGCAGTCGGGCGGGAGCGTCGAGGGTGGAGGAGGATGTAGCGAAGACCTTGAAAGGGCATTGGCAGAGGCAGCGGTTCTGATTAATATGGTTGTTCACCATATTCTATTCTAAGTTATGTAGTATTAATGCTTGTCTTGGTGAGAAGGACGGACGTCCAAGCCCTGAGAGCGCTTGGGTTGGACGCGATTGTGGCGCGAGGGTCACGCTGTGACCCGTCGTGTTGCTTGTACGTGTTTGGGAAGTGGCGGGGCGGGCGCGGCCTAATATACCGGCGGCGCGTCGCTGGGCGCGCCCCGACCCCCGCCCCCCGTCTATGCGTCGCAGCCTCGAGCTTCGCATACGCGCAGGGTATCTTCGCACACATCCGCAACACCCCCGCCCTTCTCTGGCACGATGAGCTACAAGGAAAACTCGACGCCCACGGTGAGCTCTGCGTTCTCCCCCGGTCCGCGCCCGGCGCGAACGACATGTTCCCAGCGCGCCAAACTCCGCGCGACTTCTCCTTCGACATCCTCGGCTAAACTTCTTTTGTCTCTGCCCTTGTCCTAGCATGGCGTGTTCGTCAAACCCGAACCCGAAGAGCCCCGAATCGCACCGCTTGCTGCGTCGGGCTCATGGCAGGCCGCAGCAGCAGCGGCGGTCCTAGATGTGAAGCCCCTCGTGAAGCCCGAGCCTGCAGACGCGACGCGTCTCGTGAGTCACCAGATGTTCGCTTGTAATGAATGTGCTATTGATACCGAGGACGCTGGGTTGTACAGCCCCCATCCAACCAACATCCTGGGAATGAGTCCCTCAAGAGACAAGATCTGTTTGGGTCGCAGAATGGCCTCGCAGGCGTACCGTGCAACTACTTTAAGAAGTATCAGAGCATAAGTGAGATCGATTACGTGCACGAGGAGGCCCTGAAAGAGGGCCTGGGCATGGTGAAGACGATCAAGATAAATCTCAAGAGCCTGAACGTGGACAGCAAGATGCGCCAGGAGGTGTGGATGAAGGAGATCAAGAGGTACGGGTGTTCGTCCCGCATTTGCGGAAGATCACGGTGCTGACAGATTTTGTAGCTTGGAGAACCAAGGCGCCCCTTCCACGATGATTGCAGTGTGCGGAGGTATGTGCAGACTGTTCACAAGCGCGCTTCACGGTCATTTGACGCATTTCTGCGTGTCTACAGCCACGGGCGCTGGAAAATCGTCTACTCTGAATGCGATCCTTGATGGTAAGCCTGCCTCTTGGCAGTCCTCTTCTATCCACGATATCTGACGTCATGACATAGACACCGTTGTCCCGACAAGTGGTATGCGAGGCATGTGTTTGATTTTGCATGGTCATATGCAAAAGAAGTTGCTGGGTCTGACACGCAACGATACAGCATGTACCGCCGTGGTTACCGAGATCGCGTATCATAAGAAAAAGACGATTGATGGAGATGTGTCGTTCCTCACCGAGCAGGAATGGCGCGACGAGCTCAAGGTGCTCCTGGACGACCTCGTTGATGAGGACGGGAACGTCAAGCGAAGCACTGACTTGCGCAGCGACGCTGGCGTTGCGTGGTCAAAGGTCAGCGTCGATGAACAGGCTCACAGGAGCAAAAGGCTGATACCAGGTTATCTAGGTTCATGCGGTGTATCCGAATATATCGCAAGACCAGATGGTGCGCATGAACGCCGACCAGATCATCGCGCGCGATCCCAGTAGGTTTTCTTATAAATGTCACGTTCAGTACCGTGCTGACTTGAGTCCTTTTAGAAATTGCGAAGCTCCTTGGGACGACCAAGCACATCTCCGCGCCTGGTTCGAGGACGTTCGCGAAGGAGATCAGCAAGTACATTGACTCCAAGGACCAGAAGCGTGGCGACAAGAAGGACAAGAAGAAAGACAAGGACAAGAAGGACAAGGATAAGGACGGTCCTGCATACTGGCCGCTCATCCGCCAGGTGCGTGTTTGGTGCAACGCACGGGCATTGGCCACTGGAGCCATCCTCGTCGACCTTCCCGGTGTTGCAGACGCGAACGCCGCGCGAAACAACATTGCAAAGGACTACATGAAGAAATGCGACTGCGTGTGGATTCTCGCACCGATCACGCGTGCGGTGGATGACAAGACCGCTCGAGGTATGTGCCATGGCAGGTTTAACGAAGCTCGACGCTGATTGCGGGCCAGACCTGATGGGCGACGCGTTCAGGATGCAGCTCATGATGGGTAAGTGCATGTCGCTGTGCATCATGTACCCGCCTGACTAATGTTGTCTACAGACGGAAAGTGAGTATAGCGAGTTGCGATTACCCCGATATGCGCTGACATTCCCCCCAGTTATGATTCCAATACCATCACCTTCATCGGTACGTCGGCTCGGTCCATCTACATGCACGCACGCGCCTGGCTCACGCACAGAGTAGCCTCGAAGTGCGATGACATCTCCTGCTCCGAAGTTGTCCGCGCTCTCAACCTTGAGGAAGAGCCCGAGCTCGAGCGAATTGAGGAAGAGATCGATCAGTGCAAGCAAGACACGAACGAGTGAAAGGAGAAGAAGACGAGCGCAGAGGAGGCCGCGAAGGACGTCGACGCACAGCTCAAACGGTCCCGCGCATTGCTCCAAGAGTACCAGGCGCACCTGCATGCGCTTGAGAACGGGGAGCACTTCGAACCTGTGCTCACCAAGAAGAAGGCGGAGTCCAAGCCGAAGTCGGAGGATGGGACGGATGCGGATTCTAATTCTGGATCAGACGCTGATTCCGCGTCAGAGTCTGAGCAGGAAGAGCAACCCATGAGCAAGAAGCGTAAGCATAAAGACGACGGCAAGAGAGGCTCCGCGAAGAAGCTCAGGGCCAGCGCAGCTAGCGAAAATGAGAGCGCCATGGCGGTTGACGAAGACGAGGATCTCATGGACGATGAAGAGGAGTTGAACTTCTCCGACAGTGATGACGAAGAGGCGAAGTCCCACGCCGGCTCCTCGTCGTCTGACAGCGATTCAGACGCTGGTTCGGACGACGAGAGAGACGAGGATGTTGAGGGCGAGGTTGAGGAGGAAGTCACTGTGGACAGCCTGAAAGCAAAGATTCAGGAGCTCAAGCAGGCGATCAAGGATGGACGTTCCGCCGGCAGCGGAAGGAGGCGGTCGACCTGCTCGCCACGCTGAAGAAACGCCAGAACAAAGCGCAAAGGGAAAAGAACGCATTCTGCTCACTGAAGCGGTCGGAGGTGTGTGCTATTTTAGGGTCGATGGTTGGCTTGTATCAACGCTTGGTCGTAGTTTTCGAGGGACGTTTTGAAGGAGGACTTCCGCACTGGGTTGAAGGATCTTGATGGTATGTAATTCAAGCAATGTCGTGGACCTGGGTTTCACCATCACTTGCAGATGCCCAGCAAGAGCAGCAGAACCCAGATACGTTCGATCCGAGCGTGAACGTCAGAGGTATGTGTGAGCGCATGCAAGCGGGACGAAGCTTGACCTCTCTTCCAGATTACAACGCGATCGACCTTCCGGTCTTTACTGTGTCTGCGCGTGACTATATTCGTATAACCGGTATGTATCCTCAGTCGCCCACCAAGGACATCTTGGCTGACGGGCTCTTGAGATAGGTCAAGTCAAGGGTGATGGCGATCCGACCTGTTTCTCCAAGACCGATGACACAGGTATCCCGTCGCTGCAACAGTGGTGCCACCATCTCACTGTCGCCTCGCGCTCCCGCGCCGCACGCAACTTCCACGCCCAGCTTAACACATTTTGCAAGAACGTGCTGGGCTTCCTGCAGGGCATTGGTGAGGTGGCCGAAGCAGACCGCGCTGCGATGCCCGAGAAGTGGGAGTCGAGCATGGTCGCCGAGGGCAACATGAGCGAAGAGGACCCGGATGAGGACCGGTTCGCGTACACTTTCGGCGCGGGGTGGGCGAGCTCCGAGCCGTATGACCAGCCGATGTTGAACGACATCTTAGAGGGCGGAGCCGGCACCAGGCTATATTCGCTCAACAAGCAGACGAAGGTGGACCGGTATGGCCAGCCCGTTGGCGTTGCGCCGCGACTCGAGGCAGTGCGTTGTTATCTTGTCCAGCAAGGTGATTCGGAGAACTAAACAATCGATGCATGCAGGAATTCCGAAAGCTATCCGACGGGTGTGTTGACGATCTACAAGAACGTTTCAGAGACGGTCTAGAGGAGAGGTGTCGTGTCGGTGCAGCAAGTGTGAGTTCGGTGAAGTCACTATCGACTGTTTCGACACTGACACATTCGCTCAAGGCCTCATCTGCTGCAGTAGAAACCTCCGATGCATTGGCAGCAGCCATGCACTGGGCTACCTATCGCGCTAGTAAGTGCTCGCCTCTAGCATTCAATGTAGACTCAGCGTTCCAATGTATACAGCGCTCCGCAGACACGGCAGCTGGCGCCAAGACCTGAACGTCGAATTGTCGAACCCATTTACGCGCCAAATTGCCAGCTCCTGGGCAAAGGTGTTCGAGGCAGACCTCTTTGCCTCGTTTGAGAAGTCCACGCTGGAGGTTATCCAGAAGCTCATTGGCGACGTTACCGCGTCTGCGGCTCCGGGGCTCCAGGAGCGTGCGAGGGGTCAGGGCGAGCTCGCGATGGACGAGGCTCGCGTTGCCCTCAAAAAGACGCTCGAGATCGTTCATGAGACGATGGACAACGAGTAGAAGGAAGTCAGCCGATGCCTCTCCCCTCACGTCCAGAAACAACTCGTCGATGGTTATAATCGTGCCATGGATGAGCGCGGCCGCGGCAGCGTTGCTCGCCAGAAGGTACGTCGTACCGTCCATGAGCATCTTGGACGAATTGGTATGCAAACGGATTCCCATTGTAGACCGTCTTCCACGACTATGTCGTACGGATCAAGGATGAAGTCTTCACGGGCGCGGCCGATGTCATTCTGGGTAGACTCTCGCAAGCTGCCGAGGCTGTTGATGACGCTCTGGAAGATGCCCTGCAGGAGCTCGCGCGGAAGGTGCGTCAGACAACTTCTACGCGCTCGTCATGTTACTCATCGAGGTGGATGTGTAGATCGAGGTCAATATGGCCGTCCTCTGGGAAGGCCCCCGCGACGATCCCAAGCAGGCTCAGGCTCACGCGGAAGTCGTGGACACTGTCAAGGAAATCCTCCAGCAAGTCGAGATGTGGAGGGGCGCCGAACAGCTCTCCCACGTCCTGAACGCTATCACCCAGCACAACGTGGACGCGATGGGCGTGGAACCGCCCGCGCTCGTGGCGACGTGACATCAAAATCCTACATGGACATTCCCCTCTCGTTTGGTTACTCTTTTCGCTTTGCTAGAATTTCGGTTGCGTTCGATTGTTCTGCCCGTCTCTTCTTTCTGGTCTGTGTGCTTCTACTGTGGTAGTGCTCGGCGATGCTGCCATTTACCATCGTACACCGCTCAGATTATTGCTCAGTCCCCTGCTTGGTTCATACTGTATGATCCACGCTCTGCTGCTGCTCTGTCTCGTCCAGGACGTGCCGAGAGTTGAGTTCGTGTACCTGAGTACCATGATCACCCCTTTGCACCGTCCTTGGCTTTGCGATCCCTGTTTTGTGTCTAAAAGTAGTGCTAAAACGTAGTACGAGTAGTATCGGATTCATTGTTCATTATTGATCGGATTCGTCTTGCCTCCCGGAGCAAACTGGTGTGCCATCCTATGCCTCAACGCGCGTGGTGCGCGTATAACGCGTACCGCGTCTTGCTCTCTTCCGCCGCTCACTCCTGTGTGCTCTCACGTCTGTGTATACCTGCGCATTGGAACAACGTGTATACTTGAAAGGCTTATGAGCGGCGCGAGATGTTGCCAATTTCCCCTGCGCGTTCACATCTGGTCGTTGAGCCTCATCGCGTAAAATCGAGTGTTGTCGCACCCACGCGCCGCACCAAACGTGTCCTTAGCAACCACCTCGTCGTGTCGTAACCTTCCACTGCGGCACAGTTATGACATCTGTGAGTGGCTCCATCTTCGTATGATATTCATTCAAGCTGGTTGATGATCGTATGGTGCAGGTCGTACAAATCAAGCATGAGTCTGTCGAAGAGTCGGTGTCTTTTGACGAGGTGGACGGTGTGCTCGACCTTTGTTCGCGCGACAGTACGCGTTCCTCTAATCATTCGTTTGCGGCGGCGCTTCGCGATGCCCTTAGCCCTCCACCCTCTGCCAGTAGAATACAGCGCCGATGGAGCGCGCGCGCGCACGGTCTCAAGCTTGTCGACGCGCTTGCCGCGAAGCTAAGCACGCTGCCGATGGGCAGTAATCTACGGAAGGAGGAGTTCAATTCTAGCGTGGCTCGGTGAGTGTCCTCTTACGTATATGTACAACCATCTCTTAACGTGCATAATAAGTTTGCGCACCCTCGCCAAATTCCCTAAGACACTCATTGCGTTCTGTGGTCGTAAGTGTGGTGCAATAGTACAAGTCCACGACGTGCGAACTGGGCATCATAATGTGAGGGTACGAAAAGCATCATATGCGAGAAGGACGTGAAGGGCGTACGCGCCGATATAATACACGATACCAATACACTGAAGCGAGGCACGGACACACTGAGTACAAGTTTGAAAGAGACATATGTGAAGATGGTATACAGTAGCGGTGCGTAGCAAAGCAGAAAACGATTGCACGACGAGATAAGGGAAGCCGAAAAGAAGACATAAAGATAGTCCAGGCAGAGGCGCGTCCAGCATATTGAGCGCCTGGGCGGAAGAGAACACAAAATAGGGTGTCGTGGTATTCAGGACTGGCCGCGCGGGGGTCGTGATGGCACCGCGCGGAGACGTGGAATATTAACATTAACCGCGCGCACCAGGCGCGATCGGGGGCAAAGTCGTGTCCGTGGATGGTGGGTGACTCGAAACGCGTCGGAAAGCGCGTTTGGAGTGGTCGACGCGATTAGACGCGGTAGATGGGACGGCCACGCCAGTCGACGGTGCGGCCGCTCCGTGCATCAGCGTACTCGCGATGCTGGGTGTGGGAGGAGTGGTGGCCGAAGCCGAACATGCGGCGGATACGCTCGCTGAGGGGCTCGCCGACCGGATAGCTGGGGCGGCGGTCGTGATGGGCAACGACGGGAAGGGACTGGCGTGCGTGGCTGGAGCTCTGTGTAAAGACTGTGGTCAGTCAAGTGGACTCGACAAAAACACAATGAACTTACCCTTTGGTGATGCGCGCGCGGGTCAACTACCTGGACGTTGCGCGGGACGGAGTGCGAACGGTGGTGGCGGCCGTGAGAGGTCGAGCAACGGTTGCTCGACGATGGGCTATGACGAGTAGAGTCACGATGCTGTGCGGGAGCCGAAGATGCGTAGTAGGTGCCGCCAGACCCGGTGCGGGCGTGGCCCTGGTGGTGGTGCTGCTGCTGGTGGCGGCGGCTGGCGTCGTACTGGTAGTTGGGGGTCAAGTACTGAGGTGAGGACTGATATGCACCAGACTGGGGATATGCAGTGGCCCGACGCTGAGGAGAGCTGTGGTGCGAGGAGCCGGAGTGGGTGTAGACGACCGGCTGAGGGACGGCGTAGGCCTGAGACTGCGAGTACGCGCGGGGACGCTGGTAGTGGACTTGGGCATGCTGGCCGGGTTGGACGTAGTAGGTCGGCATTGTAGAGACGATGAGAGTGCGAGGTTGTGTGTGATGAGAGTGCGAGGGGGATGAGATTGCGGGGGGATGAGGAGGGGGAGGGAGGCGGCGGCGGGGAATTTATAGAAAGAGGCGGAGTGGCGATCCACAACCTTTGGACGGGAGACTCGGTGTGAAGGGCGATGTGAAGGGCGGCGCTGATTATCGTCATCGACGTATTCTTTGTGAGCGCAGATCGAGATCCCTCTGCTTACGATCTCGCTCCGGATCTCGCATCGGGCGCCTGTCTGCTCCGTCGCTCGTCCCGCTCTCGCTCGCCCGTTGGGCTGGCGGTGTAACACAGCTTGTCCGTTTCCTCTCTATGTTCTTTCTTTCTTTTGGGGCCGTGCTGCCGCCGCGTGAATAACATGCCGTTGACTCTACCCGTGCGGATATCCTGTGCACGCCTAGCAGCAGCGCCGCCAGAGCTGCCCCGTCTCTGCTCCTCGTTTCACGTCGTCCCCTCTCCGTCTCCATTTGTCATCAATCCTTCACCCGTCCCTGCTGCGCACCCGCAAATCATCAATCAACCTTCAAACCCTGTACGTCCCGGCCAAATCTCTCCACGCACACAGTAAACGCCAGATACCTCAGCACTTTTGCACTAGCTCGTTCCGTCCAGCCCGTCCCGCCGCTGCGCACCATTCTCACACCGACCCTCCACAACCACATTACATGAGGGCCACACCCCCGCACAACACGCGTTTACGTGCAGGATTCTCCGTGTCCTGACCCCGGAGGCAACACGCAAACCCTCAAAGTCACTTTTGCCTTTTTCGCACACAACGGCACAGTCCGACAAATGCGGGGGCGCAGCGTACGTACGAGGCACACGTCGCCACCACTGTGTGTAAGGCTTCCGGGCTTCGATGTGGCCAGCCCCTGGAGATTGCGTTCCGCCCCCCAGGCCACGTTGCAGCGTGGAAGGCCGTCGTGGACTAGGCGCCTTCATATCGCTGTGCGCCTCCGAGGACGAGGATCTCGCCTGCTTTGTCCATCCTAGCATCCACTCGCTGTGGCGGGGGCTGGTGATGATGGCTGGCGCAACTCTATAGCTGAGAAGACCCTGCGTTATCACACGCAAGGGCCACGTCAGCTTCTGGGATATATCCACTCACCGGTGTCGTTCTTGAATGTCCGCAGCGTACGTACGTGGGGCAAATGAGTGTCGTGGATGAAGCTATTGCATCCACGCGAATGTTTTGG
Organism: Trametes gibbosa; assembly: GCA_022606055.1. Taxonomy (NCBI): domain Eukaryota; kingdom Fungi; phylum Basidiomycota; class Agaricomycetes; order Polyporales; family Polyporaceae; genus Trametes; species Trametes gibbosa. The sequence continues at coordinate 651,884 of JABYQJ010000008.1, forward strand.
CATCTTGTCCGTATTGATGCATCCAAACCCGTCTGAACTTACCACTTCTCGGACCAGGCGCTCCCAATGCAAGCGGTCCGGCTCCGAAAAGCAGAAAAATAGTTGCCTTTGGAGGCGTGTCTGCGACTCCTGGTGGGAGAGCGGGCGAGCACCGCAGCATGCGGCATGGGCGCACAAACCCCGGGTGCATCGTGTTGGGGTGCGTTGCGCAACACTGGTAGCTATCCCTCCCGTGCCCCGTACGCATCCTCCCCACCACCCACCACTCTTCCCTGTCTTTCACGCTAGTGCGCCGAGGTCCACAAGAGGCATCAGTGATGCATGCCCCGCATTTCATTTCACGGTTCCAACGCTTCCGTGCCCCTATGAATTGCCCCAGTTTCTCCTCTCGGCCAGTCGTGGATCCACAACACTCACGCAAGTACTCCCCGCGGCGACATCGAAGCCATTGCCACGGTTCGGATCGCGGGGGCCTGCGGATTTGAAGAGCAAAGTGTGGATACCTACCACGGACCATGACGTAATCCCAAGACGCATGTACGCCCCCGCCGCGGGGAAGTAAGTAGCAGGTAAGACGCAGCAACACAATATTGATATTGATCGCTTCCTCTCGCGGCCGACTCCGTCAGCGCTCCGTACCTTCCAACAAGTCCCCGTCCCGAGGCCCGAGTGCGTTGACGCCCGAAAGCGCTGTGGTCAAGGTGCAATTCCATGTGGTAGATCTCCAGCTGCACCGTGCACCTGTCTCAAGCCTGCAGCTCCAAAGCTGCGCCCGCGGTTGCATGCGGGGCTTGAAACGACGCATGCGCCAGGTCTACAGCGCAAGGATGCAGATGCTGTAACTCTCCACCCTTAGCACTAAGCAGCGGCAGCAGGTCCTGGGGCCCTTGGACGCTCGCGCCCATCTCTCTCTCACGCGCGACTTCCCTTAGCAGACAATCGAGCAAGTCCACGTAGCTGGTCTGCTAATGGCACCGTGCCGTCGGTCTGTGTACACGGGCGTGGCGCGTGCGGAGCGGGGCGCCGCACCTGCAGGCCAAACTCAGTCCGCAGCGCTCAGCGGTCGCTCTCTGAGCAGTCGGTCCACTCTCTGTGCGACGCGTGGCGCGCATACACTAGGTACGCAAACGCTCGTATCGCAGGTGCCCTTGGCCAGACTTTGCTGGGTATATCTTATCGGGGCGTCCAGCTCGTCCGCGGTAGCGCGCATTTAGACGCGGTGTTGTGGAGGACACGGATGCAATGAACGATAGTTCACCGCTGCAACGGCCACACTTCGATTTCTTTGCATGTGCATCGCGCGCGCAGGCTGCCTGTTGTGGACAGAGGTAGCAAGTACGCCGCCATCATGGGACTGCATCTGACCGCACTTCGCCCGCTCGAAGCCGTCTCTGTCGCGGACGTCGGGAAAGGACGTCCCCGGTGCCGGAAGATGGGCCAGGACTCTTCGCTCGATGTGTCCGCGTCGGCGCACTGTCGCCCGACGCGCACAGTGAGCAATCTTACGCGCGCGCGGCATGCCGTGATACTGGACCTGTTCGTGGCGATCGCACCCACGCGCTCGCTCAAGCTTGTGTGCTCCGGAGTCAGACTGATAGCTTCGCAGCCACCGCGCCGTCGACGCCCCATGACTGGCAGAACCCAGATACGCGGCGCCGGGAGAATGGAATTTCTCCTTCGCGCGACGGCATGCTCTATCAGGACCCGACACTCAGCGCTCAAGCCCCAAGCCTCAGGAGCGAGTGTACGTGTAAACTTTCCCTTGCCATGGCGCGTGCGCGAGTCCAGCCAGTACTTGATCGCCGCTGGGAGCGGCGCAGCCCAAGGAGGCCTGAGGCAAAGCTTGCCGCCACCAGTTGCCTTCCACAGGGGCTCTACTAGAACCCGAGGCTCTCTGAGGATGGATTACTCATCGACTATATCGGCCGTCGACGCCTCCATCGCTGTGAGCGGTGGTAACAGCTAGTACGATCGCCCGATGCCGACAGTGTGTGTGGCCAATGGCCAAAACGCGTGCGCATGCAATTGCGAGATCTTCCTCGTATAGCCCGTCCAGCACGGGGTGGCGCGCCACCATCGCCCTTCTGCGGACATTAATATTGGGCGTGTACGTATTCAAATAGTCTGTATTCACGCCTCTGGTCTCCCGGCGCGCTGAACGCTATACAATGTAGAGTGCAATGAAGCCACCAACACGATCACGTCGACCGTCACTCGCACCGGTAGACGCATCCGGTGCAGCCACACTGTGTACTGCTACCAGTGCACGACGCCACTAGATACACCACCACCACGAGTCACAGTCCACCAACATACTACACGCGCGCATGACCACCTCCGATATTGGTACGGTGCGCCCGATGCGCGGTCAAGGCAATCGCTAGCTTCCAGGAAAGAGAACTCAGGATGACGGCAGTGCCAGTGGTGGTCAGCCGCGCATGCCAGTGGCATCGGAGAGCGCGACGCTCGCTCGGGCTGTCCGAGTCAGAGTACTGCAGCTGGGAGTAGTCAGACGCGGAACTTGCTGCAAGTTCAGTGCCACGGCGGCTCCTGAGTGCGCTCCTCCCCTATGCAGTACTCGCTGTCCCAGCATCCTTGCAGGATGCGTCGATACTCGAAGCGAACATGGGCGCAGTGCAATGCGTGAGGCGACGAGTTTCCCCCGGTACGGTCAGTCGGGTTTCTAGTACACGTTCACACTCCGCCTTTGTAGGGAAAGCAATATTCAGAGCGACCCGCATCCAGCCGTACGTCAGTGCCTCGTCAGGTGTACCACAGGGTCGTCTCGTCGTTACCGCTGGCACAATATGTGTATATTTGCTGAGCCGCAGCGGATTGAACCGCAGCCGACAGATCATCCGAACCAATCGCCGCAGGCTCGGAGTCACTATACCTGGTACCATTGTTCGCTTGTTGACCGGGACAGCAGGCTGACAGCACACCCTGCACGCGCGGAGCGTGAGCGGTACAAAGGATTGCATTTCGCCCGAAAGGCCCCGTATCGCTGTCGAAGCACATAGCCCAGACCGAGACACTCAGAGGCCGCTGTCTGGCTTTGGCAGGGTCGTCGAGCGTCCTAGGATACGTCTCAGAGGCCCGTACCTCTGCCGTCCTGTGTCCGACGATACGTACCTGGGAGAACTTGCTCAATGGCTGATGGGAAAGGATGGATGGCCACCCGCAGGTTGCGAGCACGCGGCTGAAGCTCGTTCTAGGCCTTAACCCTGTGAGGACCATCGATATTCCACCTGGTCGGCTAGATGTCTATGGGAAGGAAGAGGGCCGACGCTCCCACTACGACCGGAGGGGGGCCGATGCCAGGGTCGCATCGGACGGAGAATTACGAGAGAGGGCCGTTAGAGTCCATTTTTGGCGGTGAGGAAGATGGGCGGGAAGCGCTGCGGGACGGATGTGGGGAGACATAGGACCCCTATGGTCGAAGTCGGATGAGCCAGGCTGCCATCAGCCCAGTTCCGGGGCGCGGGTGCAACAATCACTCCATATCTGCGAAGTCACCCTCGTCCAGGTCCGCGGGCTATGGGGTTGTAAACATATTACGGCACAGAACGTCCCGGAATAGCGTGGTCAGAACATCAGAAGGACTATGGCGAGGATGGGGGTGTGGAACATCGGGCGCGACATACCTCCTTGGGCTCCTCGTCCTCGCCGTACTGCATCACGAAGTCGACGTGGCTCAGCACCGTTTCTATCGAGTCAGGATCCGTCAGATCGAGCGGTAGGAACTTTACTAAGGGGTGATCCTCAATCTGTGTCGCCGTTGTCCGTCGCGAACACGGATGAAGCGATGATGTACAGAATGCGGTTGCACCGATACGGTAGAACACAGCGGAGATGTATGCGAGTCAGGGTTGACAGATGAGTATACAAGAACGGAAAGCGATGGTATGGACCAACTGACCAATTGAACAATTGCCTGATTCAGCGAGTGGAATTTTGAATTGCGCTCGGTTTGCTCTTCGCGACTTCCGGGCGCCGAGACGAGCAGCATTGGATCAGCTTCTAGATATCTATGAAAGCACGGGATGTGAGTTCGACGGGTTCATGTGCCGTATAACGGCGGCTGGGTCATAGGGGTAACCGCGGCACTGCACGGCTTGGCGGGAAGAGTCTGAGGATGTTCAATTCAGTCCTGGTGCTGTGCGCCTCTGCGCGAATTTCGCGCGAATGGGCACAAATACAGCCAATGCAGATGGCTGTGATTGTACGCATGCCATGCAATCGGCGGATGTGGGATGCCGGTCACGACGGCTGCGGAGGTACGTCGAGAAGCTCACCTAGCGATGTCTTTTTTCGCCCGAATGCCATTGCGCCCGCTGCCTTTGTCTTCTACATTGGTTGTGACTAGGTCCATCTTGGACATCACATTGAGCCAAGGGACCTCCAGGTTGACCATGGCAGACATGGCGCTTAGGACGCCGCTGAGAGGAGAGACAAAAATTCGAACATGGCCGATTGTATCGGTTAGTTCGTCCTGCAACAAATCGGACCGCGCTGTTGCAGCAACTGACCTGAAGAACTTGTACTTGTCTTCCATGAACTGAGACTCGATCAAGTATACCGCGCACGTCCGGATGCCCAGACGCTGTAGATGCCGCACAAGAGTGGGCAAGAATGGATGGTGCGTGTAGAGTTCAATCTGACCTAGAGGTGTTCTATAGGTTAAGAACGTTCGTAAGGGGTTTTTTTTGAGCCTACCCGGGCAGTCAACGATCAGATACTCGTCCTCGTACCCGCCGAGCTCTTCGTCGAGCCAATCCATGTTTTGTAGGAGATACCTTGTGAAGATGAAAGATGGTGAGTTTGATTCCATTTATACCATCTCGTGTGTTCGATACGATGAAACTTCAGTACAGAAAGCAACGCACTCGAAACAGTACACCAGACCACCATTCGGGCCGTACCCAAGATGCTCCATGACGTCGTCGAGGCTTATGAGGTCTCGGATGTCAATTGCAGGATCATATTCAAACGATTCAGAGTTTGCCGCAGGATCCAGATTGACAAGGTGTCCGGAACGTTTCGAGGTTTGAAGATGCGTAAGAATCCCATTGGAGAAGGTGGATTTACCCGCTCCGGCAGGTCCTGTTACAAGTACAGCGTAGCGCATTTTTGCAGCTGAGTGAGGCGAAAATTATGTATGGAGTATCCCTGAGATTATTTGTAATATATGTCCCCCGGGTGGTGAAAGCAGGCAAGAAGAGGCAACAGAGGATGTTGTGGCTGAGGAAGAGAAGTTGTATGTCGGTAGGCGCCCTATCAAGAAGATACTGCAGGCTTGCAGCAACTGTGTGCATCGAGCGCGCTGACTTCACTCGTTCATTGACGCACTACGGCTGCACATCTGGCATTCACCCTTCTAAGCTTCCAATCTACCACTCTTTCACGATCTTGTGCGCATCTTTGGCTCACTTAGATCGCACGCGAGTTGGAATACAAACACAACACTTCACGACGCACCACTAGGCCATCATGTCGAAGCCCCCGATCGTCCCAGAAACTACTACGGCCGGCATTGCGCTCGACCCACGCACCCTCGAGCGCGTCATTCCAGAATCTCGCAGACCTGATGGGTCGTACGTCTAGTTCTCATTACCCATGCCTGCTTGTTCGTCTCACAGCCTCCCTCCTTGACGTTATCGCTATTGTCCCGCTCGATGTGCCACCCTAATCTTGGTCCAATCTATGTTCTCGCTATGGATGGCGCTTGCCGACCCTGCAGAGTGCGTAAACAGCTCAAGATCCGGCCTGGGTACACTCCCCAGGAGGATGTCCGCCGCTTCCGTGGCTCGCGGCAGCAGCAGATGGACGCGACTTCCTTGCCGAAGGGGCATGTCGTCGGCTGGACGCCCGCAGCCACCGTGACGGTTCCTGTTTCGAAGGCAGGTATGAGCAAGGCGCAGAAGAAGAATGAGAAGCGGAAGGAGAAGCGGAAGGAGAAGCGAGATGATGAACCTAAGGTGAAGGACAACTGGGACGACGAGGACGATGAGGAAGGCGAACCTGTGGGAGGGGCTGGCGCGGTTTCGGCACAAACGGAGAAAGCTACAAAGGGGACGCACACGCCTGAGAAACCCAACTGGGCTGTTGCTCCTAGCACGAAAGAGAGTCCGAAGGATGCAGAAGCGGAAGGGCTGGTGGATAAGTTGGAGAAGCTAGAGGTGCGGTGATTTTGTAGCATTACTGATTGTGGTCTATATTGGTCGATGAGTATGTACTGTTTGTCTACGATGATTATTGCAATGTATGGCTATACGCTCGTATATAGGGAAGGGACGACCGAAGCAGCTCTGCTATGTCCAGCAAAGAGGAGCATGCTATAGCTATACAAATAGTTGTGTCCGCTATACAACCCATGTTTGGGATCCAGTCCCAGGGGGTAAGATCTCCGGTGCCGGAGATGTTGTCGCGGGCTTGGGTCGCTTGGGCTTCACAACATATATCTCCATAGACACGATTATGACGAGAGTGAGAAGCCCCAACGCGGCTATAAACCGTCTCGCTTAAGATATCATGCAGGGTACACAATCGATTTCACTCACCGACTGCCGCGCGCATCTTCTCCCAGCGAGACTCCTCAACTTGAGTTTTGAGCTCCCCAATCGTGACGAGTGCCTTACTTAGCACTTCCTGTGAACGACAAACCAGACATACGCTCAGTGCACTATCATGCGCAGGTGGATAAACGAACCTCAATTTGCAGCTCAATGTCCTTCATATCATTCTTTGCCTCGTTCTTACGGCTGTCCACATCCATCTGAATCCTATCCCGCAATGATCATGAGTTGTAGGAGCCCCTAGCAACTTGGGCGGAACCTACTCATGCTTGAGCTGCGCTACCTGCTCCTTCATGCGCCTATCCAACGCGTCGAGTTCGCGCCTGAGCGCGGATGTGGCCGATCTCATGGCAGCGGTCTCGTTTCGAGTCAGAACGCTAATCTCGGTACGTAGTTCCGACAACGCCGCTCGGAATAGGTAAGCTTGCTAGAGAGAACGCAACGAACTCAGGTTCCGACATATCTTGAAAGGTATGGCACTCACACTCTCTAGATCCTGCACCGTAAGGGCATCTCGCTTGACCCGTCCTATTCGGTCGACCAGGAGCGCGCGGGTGACACGCATGAGGTTGCGAGCAATCGGGGTTGGGAAGCATATCTCCAGCTTCGAAAAGAGCTGGTGTGTATTGAATGGCGGATTGACGTGGTACAGCGAGGGAGCGTGGGTATGGGGAAGAGGCAGGGGCGCGCTAGGATCTATTGGAGGGTGAACATAGCGCGCAGGTACAGAGGTATCTGTGGGTGAGCTAAATCCGGCATTGTTCGCGTCCGCAGTATCTGCGCTGCCAGGTCGCAATGGCGAAGTGGGAGATGATGGTGTGGTTGGCAGAAAAGACGGCAAAGGCGATGTGGATGTGGGACCTTGGCTCGGCCCAGCCTGGTTTGAAGGATCTTTCGGATGTGCCAGCGATATTCCAGACGCAGTGGGAAGATGTGCTGGGTCCGATATCGTGACGTAAGGCGCACGCTGAACATACTGAGTTCGGAGAGCCGCTTTCGACGTGCGTGTGCACAAGCAGTCATACCGAGAACTTGTTGCGGGTCGGAAAGCCTGAAGCGGGCGGGCTAGCATTGTGGTGAAGCTGGGAGGTATATAAGTGGTGGCGGCGTGTGCAGATGAACACAAACGAAGGACGTATATGAGCGTGGTCCGATGCAGAGAAGGTGCTTGACGGGCGTCTGACCGTCCTGGCGCAGTGGCGTTGAGCTCATCGCCTTCCGATCACGCCCACTTTGGAAACCAGACGATCATCCCAAGAACGCAGACGCACAACTTTCTTCATTCGCACTCTCCTCGTGTCTCCGGCTCTTCGAACGATCTATCGCGCCGTCGAACATGACACGATACACAAACTTTGCACGCAAAAGGACCTTCGTTGAAGCTGGTTTCAATGATCAAGAGCCCCAACCAGTATCGCAAGCACCCAATATTGTATCTAGTAAAAATGCTGTTGCACCACTCGAAGCCGCCTCCTCAGAGCCCGAATTGAAGAAGAAGAAACGAATCAGGGCGAAGAAGCCGAAATTCTCCTCTGCAAAAGGTCATGCGGTCGAAGGCGATGGTGACGGCGCGGAGGGCGAATCTTCGTCTGCGGTAAAAAGGACGGACGGCGGCGCGTCTAGGACGAGGAAGAACTCCAAGAAATCTGACAAACGTCCGCCCAGAGGTAAGCGGTTATGACATATCGTGTGGAGACCTGCTCGCTGAACCCCGAACTATGTAAGACCGCAAACAAGCGTCTGAGCAGCGGAGAGTCCAGCGTATGCAAGAGAGGAATGCGGATACAACGTGCTTCGCATGCAGAGAAAGGGGGCACACCGCGAGGGACTGTACGAAGTCCATAGTGGCTGATGCTCTTGAAGGAGAGCGAGGGAAGCGCGGGGTGCGATCTGGTCGGGACGCAGTGGGTATTTGCTATCGGTATGCTACTTTCTGGATTCTTCGCTGCTATGACGAAGCAGATGTCTGACACCGGCCCGTCGTAGTTGCGGCTCCCGAAGGCATAACCTTTCGCGATGCGAAGAACTCGTGGATCCCGCCAATCCCCTTCCGTTTGCATCATGTTTCGTCTGCTCTGACACGGGTCACCTTGCATCAACATGTCCAAAGAACCAGTCCAAAGGCGTTTATCCGAATGGTGGGTGCTGCAAGATCTGCAAAGAAACCGCGCATCTTGCGAAAGATTGCCCCATGAGGAAGCAAGGTGCGCATTCAGCCTGTATCTTCAGAACACGGTATTCATAGGTCACTCAGAGGTGAAGGTGACAACTGTGATGGTAGGGACCGGGCGGGAGGCTGGTGCGGACGAGGACGACTTCCACACGTTCAAACGTGTCAACGCCGAGGTAGACCTGGCTGAGAAGGCAGAGGAGCGTGTGAAGCGCCGCGCGGAGGTAAAAGTAGGCGCGCTCACTGGAGTGATGAAGGCATTTGGAGAAGCGCCTCCGGTTGCGAAGAAGAAGAAGGTGGTGATTTTCTGATGATGTATCTAAGCTTATCCTTCCGCTATATCACGGGGCATCTGAGTACTGAGTGGTGATTAGTTTACAGCTATTATCAGATCGATAGGCCCCTCAAAAATATCTTACATTACGTTTGAAAGCCAGATGTTGCGGTGTCACATCGCGTGAGCTCGACTAAACTCGACAAGCGTCGGACGGTGATTGTGAACGGGTATGTGAGGGTAAACGAGCTCAACCACCACCTTGCCGCGTCGCCGCTCGAAAGGACTGTATGCTATATTTTTCTCGAGGGGCCTATCGATTTGATAACAGCTGTAATCATGCAGTTCATGATGATGTTACATAAATGTTCGCTGCGGTCCCGGGAGGAAGGGCGGATGCGCTCAAACGGACTGGTGAGCACGTGTAGAGCACCGCCACAGGGGCAAGCAAGTGCGTTGCTGCACGCGTTGGAGTCCTGAGCTGCATGCCGACCCAGCTCCGACGACCGCTGCTTTTCCTTCCCTACCACCACCGACTCCCTCATGGCCACACCTCTCTCTCCTCAACAACTCAACGTCACACCGCCTGCCACCAAGATGCCGGCACCCCAGGCCTCGCAAAAGAGCAAGGCTCCTCCCACACCACAACAGCAGCCCACAACCACACCCGCGTCAACAGTCAAGTCGAAGAAGGACGCTTCCAAGGTCTCCAACCCTCCCTCTGCCATGCCCTCTAATCCTGAGGTAAATCCCCTTCCCCGTGAAACTGTCAAGAAGGTTGCGCGTCGTGGCAGCAAACCGATCATCAATTGGTTCCAACGCAAGCTCGCGGGCACCGTCCGCGCGCGACGGGCGTCGGAGTCACAGCGTTTCAGCACGGTCCCCGTACGTAGCAGCAAAGATAAAACACATCGTCGGGTTTCCGCACCTATGCCTCCGCCCCTTTCAATCCAATCTCGTACACGCAGCAACGTGGGCTCCAGGCGTAACGGAAGCCACAGCCGTGTATCGAGCTCGCGGCGGGGTACGACCTCGCTGAATGACACGATGGATGGTGCGGACAGTACCTCGTATACGAGTGACTCCGAAGATGAGCGGCAGTCGTCTGGTGCACGCGATTCCATGTACTCGCCTGCGAGCTACTTTGAGGCCGACGAGGATGCATCGGTTCGTCCCTTACCCCCTAGCGTCCCCCCCTCGCCCTCTCCCTCCCGTTCTTCATCGTCCTACCTCTCGCATTCTCGCACATTCCGCAGCATGGCAGCGAGTACCAAGCCCACGACGTTGCTTAGCGTCGATCTCACCGGAGGCATGGCTCACATCGCGCAGGCCCCACCGACTCCAACAAACCTGGGTCATCGCATTCCTCCCCACATCCGCACTCATTCCTCTGGACCCTCTTCTGGTTCAATCACGTTCTCTGCCATCCCCCCGCCCTCGCCCACTAGCCCCTCTCGTCCGTCCTCTGGGAACTCTGGAGGAGGCGGGCGTGGTAATGCCACCCTCACTGCGCCTCTATACACTACTCATCATCCCCGCAACAACCCCCGCCCATCTTCCCCACCGCCTGATGACGCTTCAGTTCTGACCCTCGCATCATCCGCATTTGGATTCCCGGGCGCACGCCTTGGCGCGACCGTTCTCGCCCTCTCAGGACGAGGCTCTATCGCTGACGATTCAATATCCCAGTGGAGCCACATGGCGGGCCTCACCGATAGCACGAGCCACTTCATGATGGGGGACCTCGAGGAAGGCCTCGAAGAGGAACGCTACACCTACAACGATCATGACGTCGATGCCAGTGTGCGAGCATTGCGCCCAAGAAGCTCGCGCCGCGGTAGTTGGGACAGCAATGTCAGTGGATGGAGCGCCAATGTTGCACTCGGCAGTGCTGTAGGCACCCCTAGCCCTGGAGGAATCAGGACCAAGGGTCTGTGGAGGTCCGGTAGCCTCAGGACCGGCGGCTTGAGCACGGAGAACGAGGAAAACCTCGAGGATGGTTTCGCGCCCCCGGCCACTCAAGACGACGATGAGAAGCCCAGCGACATCCCAACTTCTCAAGCTAAAGACTGCGCCAGCTCGGTCTCACCCGAGCAGGAAGGACCCGAGGAAAGCATCACGACTACGGAAGAGTCCTCGGTCAATACCCAAGCAGCAACTACTCTCTCCATCCCCTCCGCCCGCGATGCTGTTTGCACATTGATCCTTCCGGGCTCCAAGGCCACGACTTCTGACAGCCTTGCCTCCACGACCACGCTTCCCGGCTCTAAAGCGGCTTCTGAGACCCTCACGCCGGAGAATTCCTCTACGCAAGTCGCGAAGAGCGGTGCCTCCACCCCTACGAAGGCCGACTGTAGCACCGTCAACCCCAGTGACGTTGCAATGGCTTTGAACGCCAGCGAGGAAACGCATGTGGACTCCAGTAGGCTCTCCGCACAGCTCAGCCCCGCGATCACGGATGCACGTACGGGATACCATTCCGCTCCGTCGACCCAATCGGCCATGTAACAGGGTAAGCTTCGAGGTTGTGATCTATGTATAGAGATCGAGAGGAATATTTGCTGATCGTCCATTCAGCCGAACCGTCTTCCTTCGTATCTTACGATCACCCGTGTTTTGTAGTCTGGATCGCCTGGTTGCTAAACCATACTCTTGCCTAGTTGGAGATGAAGTGATCGAGGATGGATGTGGTCGACATGTATCTATGCTCTCCGCTACTCGTCTGTACTTCTATTGTATAAATTGCGATCCTGCCTTCTATAACGTCTATGGCATTGGCACGATGTGCACGGAGCTTATGCCGTATGGTGCGCCCCACGTGAGCACAACGCGACGCGTCCCCGCGTCTGAGACCTTCTGATACTGCTAGTATCGCAACAGGTTCGTCTTCTCCCGCCAGTTCCACTTGACCTCCACTACGGCATCCTCGGTCAGCTGGGCTAGCCTGAAGCTTCTCCAGCGGGTGTGCAGGCCCCGTGAACAGCGAGCAATCGAGGGACAGACGCTACATGTTGATGGGTGCCTCCCTCCCGGTCCGCCGTCGTCGATGCTTGAGCTGATGCGTGCACGAGGGGTTGCTGGCGGCGGTCGCAGATACGGTCATATAAGCCTGTCCGCGCTTCATGCGGGCGACCTCCTTCCTCGGCTTCGACGTCGACCCCGCGGCTTGCGATCTGTTGAAACGCGCTGCGGTATCTGCTTGGAAGGCTGTCACGATGAAGCTAGGCTTTGCATCTCTGGTCTCTGCGGCGGTCGGTACATCGGCACTGCTGACAGCGGCGGCACAATGTCCAGATTACACGACGTTCTCGCAGGTATGTCGGGCAGTAGCCAGGACGCGGAGGGAAGGGCTGATGCGTGCTTGTACGGTAGAGCCCGCAGGGGAACCTTTCGACGGGGCCCTTGGCATTGCCGTACATGCGCCCTGACCCGGCGTGCCGGACTTTCAACAGCACAGCTGTGGAGGTATGATGTTGCGCTACCCCAGTACGGGATGTTCAAATAAAATGTCGTACGCAGAAAGTGATCAGCGACATGAAGGCCCGCCTCAAGGACCCCGACCTCGCGCGTTTGTTTGAGAGTACGTTCCCGAACACGTTGGGTGCGTATATTTGAGCCTTGGAACGAGACATCGTATTTATAAATCGTAGATACAACGGTCAAATACTTCAATGCGGTAGGCTACCACACTCGGTGCTCTGGGTTTTGGTATTGAATATTTGTCTGTAGACCGAAAACCTGGCTTTCATCATCACTGGGGTACGTGTATATAGTTTTAATGGCGCGTGCATATAGATACTGAGTATAGACCAAATATTCCACCACCCAGGATATCACGTATGTAGCTTCACCTCAAACAACGCACTTGCTGATCTGCTGTGGCCTTTGAAGTGCACAGTGGTTGCGCGACACGGCCAACCAGGTGAGAGAGCTCCTTTCAACGGACTGCGTTGCGTACTGACCATCTTATAGTTCGCCCATTACCACACCCTCTTGTCTACAGACAAGGGATTAGCTACGCTCGTTAAGGCAGTAATCAACAACGAAGCTCGTTACGTATCGCAATATCCCTACTGCGGCGCTTTCCAGCCTCCCGCCGAGAGTGGCCTCGCGCCGTCCCATAATGATTGGGCAGATGGGGTGACGGTGAACCCGTAGGTCTCAAGCGAGGCAGGCAGGCATTCCCCAAAACTCATCTTGTGATTCAGACCCGTGAACAACCAGACAGTCTTCGAATGCAAGGTAAACTCAAATTACCGAGGACGAAAACACTATCACTTACAGTCTCGTAGTACGAAATTGACTCCTTATGTGGCTTCTTGAAGCTCTCGCGCTCGTACTATCAAGCCACCAATGACGCCTCTTTCATGAATAGCAACTGTGCGTGTTGACCACACCGATCCTGAGAAAAAAGCACTGAGGCTTGTTCTTCACAATTCCAGGGTATGCAGCAATCAACCAGATTTTTCAAGTCATCTGGGAGCAATCTCAGTCTACGTTCGATGACGATTTCAACCTGGTTTCATTCTACAACTGGACGGGCGGGAACGGTGCACTCTCCCCGGCGGTCGCCAACGCAGGGATTGGTGAGCCCAAACTGTATTCTGGACTGGTCGGAACGCACCATAGGCCTTCGGACGATCTCAGTACATTCGGTATGTGATTGGTTTGTACAAGATCATAACTGCTGCTTGATCGTGAACCACAAAGCGTTCTTGGTCCCTGCCAACGCAATGCTAAGCGTGGAACTTACGCACTTGGCGGACATACTTGATTCTGCGAAGCAAGCTAAGAACATCAGTCAGCTGGCTAGAAAATATAGCTTCACTATTGAAAACGCTATCTGGGAGACCACCGTCAGGACATCATTCTGTGTGACCATGACTTCGTGCTGACATCATAATTATACGGCGTAGATTGTAGACAACATCTTTGCCTACGAAACCAATGGTGGGTGCAGGCATTCTGTATAAAATCGCCGCTGGCAATAACGTACCTACGACAGGCTTCGGCGGACGATACGTGATGGATGACGCGAATGTCCCGGTATGTTTATACCGTCTCTGATACTGGTATCTTTGACTGGAGGTTCATGACCGTGAATAGTCACTCCTTTCTCTTCCTTACCTCGGGTTCCTCGAAAAGACACATCCGGCATACGTTGCCACCCGCAAACAGCTCTTATCGCGGAAAAATCCATACTACGCCGCGGGCAAGACTTTCAGTGGGATTGGGTGAGGCGTCGTGTACATCCACGTATCATTCTCGGCGCGAGCGATGGCTAACTCCGAGCATCCTCTAGTGGCCCGCACGTTGACGCGTGGAACCCATGGTCAGTACTTCAGTATTTGTATAGAACACAGAGCTGACGGACGTTGATACGTCAGGCCCATGTCCCAGATATCTGCCATCTTCGGAACCGACAGCGACAAGGAAATAATGCAGTCCTTGTACCTCATTGCGAATGTGAGTGACCGTTTCTCTTACAAGGCACCCTTCGTTGTTCCTTTGTCTGTGGTGGTGTTTGTACATGGTAGCTAATCGGACTTGTCTTGTAGAACACGCACGGTCTCGGTCTCATTCACGAGTCGATCAACATTTTCGATGGGTCATACACGCGCCCCTGGTTCGCATGGGCAAACAGCTATTTTGCGGAGATGCTTCTCGATCTCGCGCAGCGCAAGCCGCACCTCATTTTCAAAGACGGCAAGCCGTATACTCCGGGGAACTGATTCGACGAGCTGCGGGGCCTACTGCGCTGTAGTCTGTGGTCAATTTACCTGTACGAATGCACAAGTACTGCGGAAACGGGGCGGCTGCGGCTTGTATAGTGTTTCGCATGATGTTCGTGAATAAGCGCCGTGCTCGGCGTTGTCTCCGAGACGGCGCTGTGATTGTAGTTTTGAGATGGAGAGCCAAGACGCGTAAAATTGTCGCAATGCGTAGCGTTTAACACCAAGAAGAACCACGAACTGGAGACTTTTGCTGGAGGCAGCTGGCACCGTGCGCGAGCAAAGCGGCGTAGTGGCAGAGTGCAGACGCGTAGATCATGGACAGCCGAGGTTGGCGGAGGGCGCAAGCTGGGGCAGATCACTGCCTTCCCCATAGCGCTCACCTTGCAATAAATTCCAAACTTGAACCACCCTCCTCTGGAGCTTCCCTCGCGCAGCCAGACAGCTCCCCTAGACACCCAACGCGACCGCAAGACGCGACCAATGTCCGACAGTCGCCACATCGGCACACTCATCGTTGTCATCCTTAAAGCGGTGGGTGCATGCATGTCCTGGCGCGTGTTACCCTGGCTCATCCCGCATTTCCATCGCCTAGAGGAATCTCCCAAACAAACGACACATAGGAAAGCAGGACCCTTACTGTCAGGTAGTCTTCAATGGCGAGAAACGACGGACTAAGGCGATCAAACGTGGTGGGCAACACCCTGAGTGGGACGAAGAGATCCGTTTTGAGTTGTACGAGGACACGGAAGACATCCCCCACATTCCAGAGCTAAACGACGGTCCCCCACCCCCTCCGCCGCCCAAGAGCAACTCGAAGGGTCCGCCGAAGGTGAAGGGCGGCAAGTTCATGGCGCTGGCGTGTTACGCGGATGATCCCCGCGAGCCTGACCTCATCGGCGAGTCAAAGGTTGATCTGACAGAAGTGCTGACCAAGGGCGAAACGGATGGTGCGTGCTACCCATTGATTTCTTTGCTGCTGTTGCTCACAGTTTCCTAGAATGGTTCACCGTCTTGTATAAAGACAAGTACTGTGGTGAGGTATACCTCGAGTTGACTTTCTGGCTGGATGTACGTATCATCTTCCCCATTGATGTAAGCGATTGCTTACTGACTGGTGGCTGTAGGAGCCTCCTCCGACCAAGAAAGTTAACACCAAACCAAATGGACAATATGGCGGACGCGGAACATTCACACCTATAGGAGACTCGACATCGTCCTCTCTCAATGATCTGGATCACTACTCTGTTTCGTCGCGCCTCAGCGCATCAAGCAGCGACATACGTCGGGAGAACCTCCCGCCGTCTTTGCGATCGTCGAGTTCCAGGCTAGACATCTACGTCGCACCATACGAAAGCACGCGTTCGCACAATTCATCAGTGGATGGGGTTGTGAACGAATTCGCAGAGTTGCGCATGGAACCTACAGGAAACAGGCGACAAAGCATGCCGGTACGTCCCAAGTGCATACATCGAGTGAATGCATTATAATCGGGGAACTGTAGGTGCAAAGTGGCAGTTACCAAGCGCGACCCGCATCGTCACTTGGTCTTCCTGACCCATACGCAAATGGGCCACCAGCACAACATCAATCCACATACTCAGATGGTATTGGAGGCTACCAATACGATTATAGTGCAGGGCAGTCCCAGCTCTACCCGCAAGAGTCGGCCCCCCTCCCGGATCCATATCAACCGGCTTACGAACAAAATCCACAATCCACCGGGTTCCAATCCTCTCATCACGGTAGGCCAAGGTATAGCCTACCAACGACATCCTCGGGATTCGCACCATTGCCGACACCTGGGCCATCGGGTTTCATGCCTCTTACCCCTAACATATCTCAACAGCCAACTGGTTTTGGCCTGCCTCCTTCGACAACTCCTGTGCCGTACGGAGGTCTCGTCGCTACTTCCCGTATCCCGTCATCGAGTTTCTCTGCGCTGCCTCCCCCTCCTGTTGCCCCATCTGGCTTTATGCCTATTGGTCAACAGCCACCGTCCTCGTCGTCGTTCTCCCAACCCCTTGCTCCGTCCCCCTCGCATTATTACCCCCCTACACAAAATTCTCTACCACCGAGCCCGTACCCACAGCATGAATCCCCGTCGAGCTATCCCCCGAACGGTTCCCCTCTTCCGCCCTCATCATCATTTCCACATCACACTCCGCCGCCCTCGTCTTCGTTTCCTCAGGGATTCCCAACATCTTCTTTCCCTCAAAATCCTCCACCGCAATCGTCGTACCCACTACACTCACTACCTCCTACATCTGTAGCGCCGTCTCAGTACCTACATTCTCCCTCGACACCGTCCATTCCTCCACCTCATACACAACCCGCAACCCCAGAAAATCAACAGTACATGAATCATCTAACGTCCTCTCCATCCCGTGACAGCATTCCGCCGCCTCCGCCGTTGACGGAGAGCCCATCCAAAGGACCTTCGGCTAGTTCAAGGCCTCTTCCACAACCCCAAGTATCATCCCAGCCGTCACAACAGTTTTCAAGCCAAGGTCGCAGGCAGTCATCTCTTCCGGTACCTCCGCCGAGTTCTCAAGGGTACTACAACGGTACCGGCCCGCAGAACCCCCCGCCGTTTCCTTCTGCGATTGCGTATCAGGCCATCCCTCCGCCACCGCCGTTACCACAACAACACGGCCAGCCTCAGTCGTCGTTCCCGCAAAATGTGCAACAGTTTCCGGGGCCTCCGCCTCCGTTACCTACCTCGAAGTCGCAGTATTCGCAGGGCCAAGCGCCGACGCAGCCCAAGCGACGTCCGAGCCTCCCGCCACCGCCCATGGGGTATCAGAGTCAGCAGCAGTCGGCCTATCAGGCGTTGCCTCCACCCCCGCCCCCGCCGAGCCTGCCCTCTCATCTGCAATACGAGCAGCCAGCTTCGAACTTCTCAACAGGAGCTGTAGGACAGTCCTACTACCCGGGCCCTCCGCCGAGGCCCCCTCAGTACCTCCCGCCCGCTGGTGGCCCGCAGATGAACGGAGGATACTCTCCGCCCATTCCTCAAGGACAGGAGTACGATCCATATGTACGATAGACTGGTGTCCATCACGGTGTCCTATCTGGCGCTATTTTCATTGTCGACACGGATTCAACTTGTAGCATTGGTCTTCATCTCCTATCTTGCTAGCTTATATTGAAACTCGGACAAGCCGCTATCGATCGCTTCACGTCGTACACCATACCAAGTCGCTAGTATTTGTCCTCCGCCGCACGCACATCTCCACAATCGAGCAAGCCAGAAACACCTGTAGACCCGCCGCATTCATCTATACATTCACTGCACGGCTGCGTATCTGAATATCGTGCAGTCCAGGGGCGTATATTGCGAGCGTCGGAAGGCTTATGTGATTATTTGTCTGGCGTAGTTGCTAGGGGTGCGGTAACAGATTGCTCAGCTACGGCAGCTTGGGTCCGCGCCGCCGCATGCTCCAACTTCCACTTTGCGATCTCCGTCTCGGTCGCGACGAGCCCGCGCCGCGCGAGGTCGAACCGCGCTTCGCGCCGTATGGCGTTCTCGTGCACACGCTGCTCGTGCTCGTGAGTCTGGAGCGCCTTCTCCGCGCGGATGCACAAGCCGTAGACAGATACTGTGGTGTCGTGAGCACTGGGCGCGAGGACGATTGTGAGGGGGCGCGAGGACCTATCGTCACCAGAAAGGCCTTGAAGGGGAGAGTTTGTCGTCTATGCCTGTGGTTGAAATGGTCTGTGTAGATTATGCCGCTCACAGACGCACCTGAATGCAGGCCACGAGTAGTGCCCGATGGCGGCGAGCCCGAGTCCTACCGCGCCGTATTGCGCTGCACCGATGGCACCTGCCTCGGCCTGGATCTGGTACGCCTTCTCGACGTCTTCTTTGCGGTGTCCTCTGTTCATACCGAGACTGGTTCAGATGTAAGAGAGAATAAGAAACGAGCTAGTGTATTGGCAATCGACCAGTCGTCAGAGTCGTACACAGCGGTACGCCCAAGAGTTGGACGTGCCGCGAGCGCCCTGGACCCGCCGGGTGACGCAGGGTTTCGGCGCCTCTCTCGTCGTCCGAGAAAGGCAACCGTAAAGGAACATAGTAGCCCAAAGCTGCCTCGAGTCTCCAGTATCCTTGGACGCATGCGAGAGCAGATTGCGATTAGCTCTCTGAGATATAACATACAGCATAAGTTAGATGCGCTACGAATCCCCATCAACGCGAATCGGCGGGATCGCCGATGGGATTCACGAACGCGAGATAGTGGTCCTCGGAAGACGCCACCAACATTTCATTTCCGAACGCGAGCTGTATGACTTTCCTCCCAGGGAGACAAGGCACCTATACATTTCCCATCAGATGTGCTCTATAGGTTGAGCAAGTGAGTTTGGCTTACCGAGCACAGAACTTGGGTAGGTTTCCGGAGATCCCATAGGCGCACGCAGCCGTCTTTCTCGCTCCCGCCGCAAGCGAAAGTCGTGTCTTGTATCGCCCCTGGGTAAGAGCAGATGAGGTACCTCCCCAGAAGAAACAGATGAGCATATGCACCTCGCGTGAACCGACCATGCACTTTCGCGCTCGGATAGCCGAAGCGGATTACCGGCTCCACGGGAACTAGACGATGGTCGCGCATCTCGAATTGTTGCTCTCGGTGGCCGATCTGAAGTCAGAGAGTTAGAAGTGTCCCATCACATTCGCACCTCAACAAACCTCAAGCAGAGTACAGAACTCGGACATCGTGGGATGCACATGGTAGACCGAATTCGAAAGCTTCAGGGTGTTGACGACCCGTTCCGACGATAGATCGAAGATGTTGACGGTGCAATCGGCGCCCGCTGTCACCAGCTTTTGGCTGGTATCGCGGATGGCGAGTAGAGACTGAACGACAGCGGTGTGTCTGATGGGGAGCGACGTAGAAGACACAGCTAGCCGCTCTCCAGAGTATGACCAAAGATGGACCAGGTGATCGTAGCCGCCGGTCGCGAAGACACCAGGCTGCAGCGTAGCACATATAGTGCTGACAGCGCTGTTCCTATCGGCCTGCATGGGTCGATCGGACGACAGTTCCCCTGTGATCTAGATTTCTATGCTTGAACGAACACTCAATCAATAGGTTGTAGTAAGGCAGACGCACTCGCTGCCCTTCCAGTTGTACCAATGATAACTGCTGAGTATTTCGAACATAGCCTAGAGCACATGTAACACTGTTGACCCCGGGTAACAAGCAGACGTCGTCGACAAGCGGTCGGCTAACGTCCGAAGAGACATGTCCTCTCATTGCGATTGGTGACCTAGGCGTAGTGAGGTGCAAGCCTAAGACAAAGTTCAAAATACTTACAACGGGTTATCACGCTCGACAAGGTCGAAGCACCCTCGCATCGTGACACTTAGCACATCGCCCGTGGGCAAAACGAAGAGTCGACGAGGCTTGTCTTGAGGATCTTTTCGAAGCTGGACTGCTTTCCTCGGTTGTACGTCGGGCGAACGGCGCGCACCACATTCTTGAAGCCGTTCTGGTACGGTCTCGCGAACAGGACCCGAACTGCCGTCAGAGGATCGCGAGAGACGACCATAGGCAGTAGGCAGAGGACTAGTTTAAGTTGTGTGCTCAGTATATGTGCCCATTTCAATGACAGTGCCATGTACCTGGAGTCGTGGGACCTACCCCGCGAGTCCCGCCTCAGTTGCGAGGGATCATTGGCTCGAGCAAGTAGTCGTTTGGGCACATGGTCGAAGATGAGCGTTCCACTGCGGAATTTGGGAGGGCTTGCCAATGCGGACCAGAATCCCCATCCAGCTACCTCCTGCTTAGACTCGTCTTGCCCGCCCGTGAGATCCAGCGGTGTCACAAAACGTGCGGTCTCTGATCGCGACGTCTCACCGCCAGCTGGTAACTGCGTCGCGAGAGATCTACTTGTGAGAACGGGCGTAGCTAGCGGAGACACAGTAGAAAGCGTGGAGCTCATGGATGTTAGAGTATGTTCAGCTACGCTCACTGTCAATTGAATGTATGGAGTGTATGAGTAGTTTATGACCGCGCTTTATCAAATCGCTCACCAAACTCGATCTCGTCGTCATCGTCATCCATATGCCCTAGATTAGGAGGAGAGGCTCTCATGGGATGCCTCGCCGAGGACAGCTCCGCATTCGGAAAAGAATCAGGTATCACCTGGGGCAGAGCATACCCAGGAACCACGCGAGTGAGCGATATACTTGGCGAGGGTTGCTTGGGGTCGAAAGGCCATGACAGCCGACCATCGGTGGTGCGATTGGACTTTTCAAGTGCAGAGGTTGGTCTCTGAACATTCAACGCAGAATGCTCAATTTGAACGTCATATTCTTGTGGAGGCCTGTCGATAGCCATTGATTCGTCGCTAAAATCCTTCAAAGATTCAGCGCGCTGTCGCTCAGGTTGCGCAGCTGCAAGACGATGGTGCGGGGTTTCACATTTCGGAACGACCGTCTGAGTAGTGCGAGGAGTAACGTTTGTGTTTTCCATTCCGTATCTCCACAACTTGTGAGATTGGGGGGTGACCGAATGAGCTCCATGAGGAGTCGAGCCGCGCCAACTGAAAGTCGGACGACCACGATATACGGACCGGTTTGTAGGGCTGCCCATGGAAGACCCCTGAGCTCGTCCTAAAAGGGACGCGGTTTGTGCGAAGTTCGCGTTTGAAGAGCCTCTTCCACGGCCATGGTTGAATGGCCGCCCCCTCTGAGGAGCGTACCCCCGATGCCGCGGAGGGTCTACTGATGACCAGGAGGAGCGGATAGCTGGAACACGCGTGTTTCCCTTCCTCGCATGGCGCACTTCATTGGGTTGCGCATCTTCGCTGTAAGACATATCTCAGACGTGGCTTTAGGATTGAGAGACGATACATGAACACCAAGCATCGAATGTGGAAGAGGTGAGCATGGGTATGAGATCTTGACAATGAGACTGACACATCGGGATTTGGAAAATTACGTCCTCTTTATAACGAGACCTACAATAATTAGCCAAAATTTGAACATCCTAAATGTTTGTAATCATGGTCAGGATATATACCTATCACATCATTGTAGGCTATTAAGACATCACAACTTGGCATTAAGTACCCATTTATATCAATGCCAGAATAAGATACAATGGGGACATTATTTTAAACACAATTATCTTCCACCCACAATCCTCCAATCCCGTGTGTGAGAGACAAGCGGCCGATGCCCAGCCACCGTCGACACATCGGCGTCTAGTGCGACTATCCCTTACATTTGCTGGAATTTACTGATTCAACTTCTTGCATCCAGCTCACTTCGTTTGCGGTTCTGTTGCGGATGTCCCTTCGTACAAAGCGCTCTCCATCACCATTACCACCTCACCTCGATAACATCCGGAAGATCAGGCTTACCGCAAAGGGAAAAAAATCTGACAAGAGTCAAGGTCTTCCTGCTACAACCTCTTCTACTAGCACGAGCCCACAGCATGGCCAAGAAGTTATATCCTTCTCGCCATTCTTACCTCAATTCACCCAACGTGAGAACATCAACGATCTCATCCTGCAGACAACCGCTCGGCTAGCACAAGAAGGAAAACGATTGACCAGAGCGCCACAACTGTTGTGAGTGAGGGCCGAAACTCTGTTCATCAGACGCTAAGGCCAGGTCATTAGGCCAGATGGCATTGCCTTCGATTGGTGGGTCACATCCCAGTTGTTCAGTTGCCACGTTCTCACTATTCAATTAACCCCAGGGTGGCTGACCTCACAACTCAAGGAAAGAGCCTCAAAGACCTACTTTCTGTGTAAGTAATACATGACAATGCTTTGTCAAGGTGCTTACAGAACGAGCATATAGTCAGGGTATAAGATCCGCGGACCTGGACAAAGTTCTATCGCGCGCCTTACCACGTACCAGTCATGCCTCGACTCTCCAGCGGCTGACGCCTCGAGACAATATTACACTTCCACTCAACGTTAAGGCGCTTCAGCTACCTTCGTTTTTGCTAGGTGATGCATCAAACCCTATTGTTGTAGACGAAGACGACGAGGAAACGGAAATTACGACCACGAGTCTGTGCACTTCCAAGGTCGCGTCAAGCTCGAGTCATGTACAAATTACCCAAACGCCTGCAAGAGTGCCGCCTTCGTTCAACAATGTGTCAGTCGCTTCGACTTCCCCGCTGGCCGGACCTTCGAAACAGGCTCTAGGCGTGCCATATCCTACTCAGGCCAGCGTCGCTAGTCCATCTAGGCTATCCCCTTACGACAGTGACGCGTCTCGAAGACCGAGGTCGAGGGCGGGCGCGAAGAGAGAGCCAACACATCCCGTCAAGTACGTCTGTTAAGCTTCCTTCTGCGCCTGCCGACCCTCATAAATATCTAGAGCTACATATGACCTGGCGTCTGTGGTTACATGCGCTTCCTCGACGCGTCCCAATACCATACCCCCTGAGACCACACACAACATAAGCGATAGTCGGGACGTCTCAAACTCGTCGTCCCGGAATTTGCCAAACGATGACGTTTTGCCTCCCTGTGATGCCGCCGGTTCTATTTCTGCACGCAACCCTCCGAGACCCTCCCGAAGACAAGAAGAAAAACGCCGAGCTGATTACGGCAATTGGAAAAGTTTCGTGACGGAGTCAAGCGATGCTGATATGGATGATGTGCGTTTGTCGAGCAGGGAGTCGTCGCCTGACATGGTTTACCCTCCACAAGCTTTGGGCCGCATTCCCGGTCTTAGCTTCCTTCCTCGGACGTATGATAGCTCAGGTCTCATAGCGCCTAAAACATTCGCTCCGACAGCTCGGTCCGATCACCGTTCAGATACCGAACCTACGCCTGCCGCGTTGGAGCGCTCGCCACCGAACCAAACTCGGCGCCGCAAGTCCTCTGTGAGCGGGCAGCATCGGTCCATCATACATGCGGACGGCCTTTTAAATGACGCCGAAATATCCGACGGACCGTCTCACCGACGGAGGAAGGCTACTCATCCGGTATGGGTGAGCTCGAGTAGCGGCCACGATACATCTAATGACGAAATGAATGTCGACACTACCTCGGAGAAGGAGCTATCACATCCGCAACCCCACGCGCGCTTCAGGACCCGATGGCGGGCAAACTCCAACGCGTTCATGGCTGCGTCTCAAGGCAGACGCAATGCCCACCCTGAGGAAGCTCGACGCGAAGATCCTTCTCGCCGCGCCGCGTTGCGTTCTGGTGCGGATATGAACTCGGAATCGGAACAAGATGGGCACGACGTCCCAGGGAGATCGCGTCCCGCCGCCGGACATACTGTGACCATACCAAAATCCGAGTTTGCACGAGGAAGGCGGCTGTTGGCGCCTAACGATCAGGATGTCCCCCTCGCCACAGTCCTGATGCGTGGCGACGCTCACTTCATTGATCAGCGACGGAAGTAAGTATCTCCTACGTCTCTTAAGTCACTATGTTGAAAATGTGGCTATACAGGGTACGCATAACTGGGTGGTCGCTGCCTGCTGTAGACGATTCTCGGCACGTCGAAGACGCCTGTCTTATAGGTGACAACATAGTGGTCGTCGGCTACAATAAGGGACCATGTCAGGTGTCCTTAATTCCCGTACGGGCGGATCAGGTACGAGACGAGTTGCCTTACAGATAGTCCGTGTCGGGCACCTGGATTGCTAAACCTGTCCGCAGCGACCTCGCCGCATCGATTTGACCTACAGGGCCCATTCGACTGTGATTGAGAACAGGGCTAGTGGAACGTCTTTTCCCAACCCCGGCATCGCTTGTCTCGCGCCGGTCGCAGATGATAGCTTCCTGTCAGGTGGTCATGACAAGACGGTTCGTTATTGGAAGGTAACACGCAACCACGGCAAGAACGCTAACCGTGCGGCATATCTCGCCGGCTCGGAGCGCATACCAACCCAGCACGGACAAGCGGTCCAAGCGCTCGCCTACTCATCCTGGAACAATACGATCTACTCTACGTCCGGGGACTTCATCGCGACGACACGGCTGGATGCGCGCGCTCCAGTCGAGCCCGTGCGCGTCTCTGGCAAAGTGAATCAGGTCCACGTCCACCCTCAGGACCCACGGCTCATTGCCCTCGAGGTAGGTCATCCTGGACGCGCTATACATTCCGCCATTCCTCCGATGTCAAACGCCACGGCCGGATCAGTTGTGAACTAACACACACGCCGAACAGATCGACCATATGGACTACCAGGTGCACTTCTACGATATGCGTGAGAAGGGGTTCGGACGCAAGCCATGGCTCGAGTTTGGCCACCGCGCCGCAGCTCCGAAGCCAAGGAGCGCATCGCGGCCCGCGGCCAGCGGAAACGCGTCGTTCGCGCCGAAAATGGGGTCGCGGTACATTAGAGGTTCGACCATGAACAGTCTGTTCGCGCGCGGCTACGCGGATGGTACGGTCCTTGTATGGGATTACCGGAAGGGAGCGCATAAGGTGCGTGTTGCCGGCGCCAGCCGTGGCGCTTGTTATACAAGCCCATCTGCTCATTGCGTTTGCTAACTCCGCCCGCGCTTCCCGGCCCTGCAGGAGGTGCTCGAACGGTTCCGGTTTCAGCGTTCGCTCGAGATTGCGCACACCGTCCTCACGGGGGCGGACGTGATTGCGTATGGGGGACACTTGGCCACATTCTGGAGCACGCTGAGCGACTAAGGGTACGAGGCGTCTGTGATAGTAGGTGGTGCGTGGGCTGCGCTGAATTGAGTTCTGCGGCGAGCAGAGCGGTCTGATCATGATATTGGATTGTGTATGTCACATGCCACGGGACGCGCCTCGAGTCAACGCGAATGGTTCTCTTGGAACACTCATGCCCCGGCACGCCACATGTCGAGAGCGATTCTATGCTGCTGTGGCATGGGCGTGTGTGCGCGACCATTCTCCTCCCGCAGTCACGGACGGTCATGGTAGGGGATCAGGGTGCCTCCCCTTCTTTCCCGGCCGCATCAAGAACCGTCAGAACGAGCAGGCAGATACCCTGTGCCAACGGCGCGCAGAATGCTCTCAGGAAAGCCCATGTCAAGCGAGAACGAACACCAGATATCGTTGTACGTACGTATTATACATGCGCTGCCCTACAGCGGCATTACGGACCACCATGCACTCGGTCAGATTCATCCAATCCGTCATCAAGAAGCATTAGTCCGACGTTCGTATATAGCCACCAACTAGATCATGAGCAGACGCTCTGTGGACGACAGGCGTTCTAAACAGCCTTCTTCCATCCACCGAGCTCGACAGCAAACGACACGGCGAGCTTGGAGAATTCCAGCATGTGATCAAAGCTGAATTCGCTGGACACATCGTAGCGGCTGCAGGCAGACACAGGGCCAGTATCAGCGCTGACTGCGCGCATGAGGAGAATCGTCGGAGTGCACTCACTCATTCGAAGTGTGGATGTTCCCGTGGTTGGAATTCTCGAAGGTGGCCTCTGTATGCATGTGAATGTGCATCCGATAGATGCAACGAAGCCAGCATGAGATGAAGGAGCTTGCATGAGAAACACTAAGCGAGATGAACCGCGTTGATGGTGCGCACCAATCGTGAAGACACTAGGGTAACCTGCCTTGAGCCACGAGGCGCTATGAAAATGGGAGGAAGGGTTTCAGCGGGACGGCTGGGCGTTCGGAAGAATCTATGAAATCTCACTGGTCGCTGCAAGCGTATCCGCACTTCGTCTCCACCCAGGGAATATCAAGATACAGTTCGACCAGCTTCTTGTTGTACTCCGTCAAGCTGCATCGATGAACAAGTGATGGTGAGAAAACCAAAGCCACAAACATAGATTGGAACACCGACTCAGGGTCGACAAAGTCGGTGATAATGCCGACCTGCTCCCGAGTTCCGCGCTTGACCCATGCCGTCATGTCGTACTGGGGGCAATAAGGTCAGATTGCGATGAGACTATGATGCAAAAGATGCTCCCAAACCTGGCTCATGGCAACAATATTCACGTTGCGTCCTTCATAGGCCCGTGCGACGGCTTGCGAGCCGAGGAGCCCTCCTTCCTATGAAAGATAAGGCAGCGGTGTGGTCAACATACACCTCTTCAACTCCGCTGCCGCAAGCATGCACCTCGGCAGAATACCAGTGGAACTCAACAGCACGTTCCGGTTGGAAGCCAGCGGCAACTAACCCGCGGTACGCCTCCAGGATGCTCATCGAACCCGAGCCGTCATCGTCGGCCCCTGAAAGGGAGGGTCAGAGAGGAAGCAGTCGTTGAGCGCGCAATTGAATTACCGGGGGCGGGTAGGAACGGCCAGTTGTTAGTGCTGAAAAGACGTGAAGACGATTGGTCAATACAACACACGCTGCAGCCCGGAACGGTACCGAGTCTACTGACCTATCGAGGTGGGCGCCGATTACAACGACACCGTCGTCGGTCGGCGATGAGCCGTTGATCCGGACGATCTGAAATCATGGCATCTAAGTGGATTATAGTTGGTAAACCTAAGTAAACCTACGACGCTGCTCTGTGCCCATGAGTGAGGGAATTCCTGAATAGAAATCGCGTCTTTCAGGGCTGTGGGAGCAAACTTGTCTGTGATCTATGCAAGCGATGTCAGACATGAAATAATGGCATAACTGCCGGCGGAGTAACCTCAGTGATCTGGCTCAGGAGCCAGCGTTGACTCTCCTTGCCGGTCTGAGAGCAGAATATTAAGCGAGACATCATCGGCCATGCCGGGGCAGCCTACCTCGCTTCGGTAGTCTGAGCTATTGTGAGAACTAGGCCTCAAGGAGCACAACGTGGATGCTCACAGCGTGTACGGAAGCTTGTGAACTTGTCAAGGCCATCCCGGAGATTCTGAATCTCCAAGGTGTCAATAACGGAACGCACAGCCTCAGTGTGGTTCGGGCTAGGGTAGGACGCTGCAGGCTACGTCAGCCCGTGGGATAGGTATTCGTGCATGAGACAACACACGTTTCTGCAGGGTCCGCAGGTTGGCACGGGAGCCCAGATCTGGGGTCTCGGTTCTGACGAGGGACTTAGATGAGGAACATGTCTTCAGGAGGAGCGAATGACCACCTACACGTCGAAGAATCTGATGCCGCGAACCTTCGCCTGGATCTGGAAGAGTATGCTGTGAGAGAGATACTCCCGTCGGTGCACGGAGCACAGGCAGACCTTCTCAAGCTCAGTCATCACGACCGGCTCGTCGTGGCCATCAAGCTGCACAAGGCGGGGTGCAGAAAGGTCTAGGTCGAAGCCCGGGTAACTGGTGGGCCAGAGGTCACCAAGGTGAGACTGTGCATTGTCGTAGAGTGACAAGGGCGTCGCGACGGCAGCCGAGACGAGAGTGAGCAAAAGCGCGGCAGCCTTCATGGTCGTGCTAAGTGATGGTGAGAGGACAAGAGCGGACGAGGATGAGCAGCACCCCCACGCTGGATCCCGTATTCGGGCAAGCGATGCGTGTCCGCGACCGAGCTAGCCGAGGACACTGACCTTAACCCTGTGCTCACTGTGGGTGGGAGTTTAGACGCCCGACCTGTGCTCTGCTGCGACGACCAAGTTCGGTGCTTGTCAGTCGACTGCTCTCACTAGTACTCACCGTCCTCGGCGATGTCCAAGGCTGCTCTCAATGCGAAGGCGCAGATAATCGTGTGTCCATCACCCCTCCCACGTCTTTCCAAGCTCACAATTACACTGCAGCGTCTGCTCATTCCCGCTGGCAAAGCGGCACCCTCGCCGCCGGTCGGTCCCGCACTGGGTGCTCGCGGTGTGAAGTCCATGGACTTCTGCAAGGAGTTCAATGCTCGCACTGGACACATAGAGCCTGGCACCCCTATTCCCACCCTGATTGCCGTCCAGCCTGACCGCACTTTCTCCTTCGTCACCAAGACGCCTCCCACCGCGTACTTCCTCAAGAAAGCCGCGGGCATAGAGAAGGGCACAGGACGTCCCGGACATGACATCGTGGGCACCGTTAGCCTCAAACACATTTACGAAATCGCAAAAATCAAGGCGACCGACCAGCATCTGAAGCATCTTCGCCTAGAGGCCATCGCGAGCACTGTTGTCGGAACGGCACGGACGATTGGCATCCAGGTGGTAGCGTGAGCAGGTGGAGGCGAAGACAGGTGAGTGTTTTTCCAACTCAGCGTGTACGTATCCATTGCTCAACCCTGCCGTACCGACCCCTTGATTATCGCACATATCCTGCTTCCGAGAAGTTGCCCTGTCGGAGCCTGGAGGACGAGGCATGTGCCTGGAATGTGTACATACGTAGACGAAGGACATGCCAAGGAGATTCTGGCCGACTGCCGTAGCGTCTCTCTCACTGGATATGACCTGGCTTCTGCCATCGGACGCGGCTGGACGCGTGACGGGAGAAATGAGCCGCGACGGCTGCTTGGGTGGACTGCCGCCCAGCCCCAGCCATCCGTCTTCTTCCTCTCTCCCATCCGACCGAAGCGCGCATGCGAGCGGAGTAGGATGCGCATTGTATTCATTTCTCAAGGTTCATGCTGACTGGACAGAGGGTTCGGGCAGGAGAGTTAAGCTCTGGTATTATCACACCATCCCCCACCTCCGCTGGGCCACGCTTGCCCTCTTCCGTCGTCCGTACCAGAGCTTGACGACGCAGTTTCCGTTCCGGTCCAGACGATGAGAACGTTGCGCATCTCGGTTTTGTCATGCCTGCACCCCATTCCTGCACCCGGTTCGAACTTTGATCGCAAGGGGGGAGACCCTTTGTGCTCCATATGGCATCTCGGACACGCTGTGTCCACGCCGTGAGCCTCAGCGCTGGACTTGCCCTCCGCGAACTACCTCGTTGCAGCCGACCTGCCATATCAAGATCGTCTTCGGCCACCTCGTGCGCGCGCGAGCAGAGACGCAAGTACGATTCGTCCTTGTAACCGGATGGATAATATCCTCGATTTTGACCCTTTACACAATGGAACGGGTAGGACGCTGATGGACCTGCGTTGTTCGATACAACGAGTGCCTTCTCCATGGCATCGAAGCTCCCCCACCGTTCTCATTCGTTCTATTGCAGTCTCGAGGACATGATACGGCGCTCACAAGATCCCTCGTGTTCCTCCCGATCATGGTCTGCACGCCCAAAGGAACTCCGGTCCTCACACTCCACTATGCAACGCCCTGGGGACGACATCATGAAGCACACTTCTTCCACGGAGACACGTTGGAAATCCTTGTACCCAGCTTTATCTAGCTGCCGCCGCGACACGTTCCCGATCGAATATCCGCACACATCAGTGCAGAATCGAAAATTTCCCATTTTGCGCGCACGCATATAAAGGACGGGAGGTATTACTCTGCGCTCCTCACTGCACAGGTCTTCCGGTCCTGCACACAGCTTCGCTTCCGCGCGACCAGTCTTCTTCGCCCTCTCTGACGACATTCTCCGACGATCATGGCTAACGCTAGTGATGAAGTGCTCTCTTGGACCTCCCAGGACCCTCGCCAGAGCCAACTGTTTAGCACGTACGGCGTCCTCTACCGCTTCCAGGTAAGCTCCCGCTCCTCCGTTAAGCTCTGTGCCCGTGCTGCCGGTGCTGACCTTCCCCGACCCAGACCGACACAAACAACCAGGGCACGAGCGTCACCACACTCTGGCGCACCATCCGCGCGAACAAGGAGGACCGAGTGGCGAAACTCGAATGGGCGTCTAACGGCGGCCTTGGTCGCGCCGTCATTGGCAAGGTACGAGTGGCCCAGGGCAGATCAGATTATGTGCAGATCCTGGGCTGATAGTCAACACGCCTTCCTGCAGAGCACGATGCCCATGGCAGACCTCGTCCGCCCGGATCCCAGCTATTACGTGAGTGTGCGAACGCTCACTGTTCGCGGGCGCCACACGACTCACCCGCGCCGTGCGGACAGAACTCGAGGATATTCAACGGCCCAGACGGCTACCAGTATCGATGGCGGCCCGCGAACAACCCAGCCGGCGACGTCCTGGTGCGTGTGCCTGCGCGTGCGCCCGTCGCCCCGGGTCGAGTCCGACGGCATGCTGAAAATGTCCCGCGATTGATTATCGTTGCAGCTGCAGGACCAGAATGAGAACGTCATCGCCTTCTTCCGCCCCACACGGCCGCAGCGATACAACATCGGGGAGGTGCACGGCGAGCTGCACTTTGTCCGCAATGCGGGTGCGGGTATCGTGGTACGTCCACCCGCTCCTGCACTTCGGGCCCCGGTCGCGATCGATGGATGGCTGCTGATTGTGTTGGGACAGATGCATCCGCCTCTTATGGACACGGTAACAGTTACCGCGATGCTGTACCGCTTCGTCATGGCTTTCGGACTCTGAGCCGAGGGTGTCGAGTCGTCGCTGTAGGGTCTGCACTTCCCCCCGGAAGCGTGTCCCACCTTCTCCCCCTCCCCCCCACCCATTCCCATTTGCCGTCCTCATCCCCGCCTGCTCGCTCCGGATCCCGGTTCCCACTCGCACTGCAAATAAAATGTACCATCTCCGCCAAGCGTCATTTTATATCTATATGTCGATGTACAACCTTGTATACTACTCAAGTAGGTCGAGAATCGAAGGAGATTCAGAATCGGTACCACACCGGTGGGCCCTCGATCGACCCCGATGTGCCGTAACCGCGACGGGGATCTGTCGCGATGTTCGTCGTTTGATTTCCCCTCCCCCCCTCTGGCCAGGTATGGTACAACGCGCGCCATTCCGAGGCAGGAAACTGTACCGAATAGACAGGCGCCCGCCCGGTCCCAGAGAACGACCCTCCTCCCCCCGGTCTGAACCCATCCGACCATCCCTTGGATCCCCACGCGTGCTGAGCACATCGCACAGCTCAAAGCTTCGCTTGCACCGAGGCGTCAGCCTCCGCCAGCTCTGGTTTGACGACGTCCAGGATCTTGTCTACGGTGCGGACGACCCACTCCGTGCCCTCGTCGCTCGCGAGCCAGTAATCCTCCGCGCTGAGCCCGGGAACGTCGCGCGCCTTGAGCAGACCGAAGACATGGCTCGTCAGCTGCGGCCCGACGCCGCCTTCTGCACGGAGACAGGCGGTCCCCACGATCGAGCCCTGAGCACGGCTTAGGTTGCCCAGCACGGCGTCGCCTCCCGGAAGCGGCGAGAGCACGGTCCCGTAAGCTTGTATGATGAACTCTGTGGGACGAGAAGACGCGATAAGACGCGGCGCGAAGAGGAGGATGCGCAGAAGGGCGATCGGCATGGAAGATTAGCGTCTGTGATAGAACTAGAGCGGTGCAGAGGGACAGGGACAGTGTGGAGCGTACACCCCCAGAAGCGGGCCCATCGCAGGCGCATTCCGGCGGTGCGGAACGTGCTGTGCACGTCTATAGCACCCCATGCCGACGGGAGCGAAGAATGAGGGCCCAGGAGAGCGGGCTCGCTCCATTATCCTCCTGTACATTGTTTGGCACGCTCGGCGGGGATGTGGGGCTGCCCATGCACGCGTCGTGCACGAAAGGGGCAAGGGGCGAGCGATGGGCAAGACTTACCTATGAAGTCAGGGTGGTACGAGCCTAACTTGTTACGAAGTTTCTCCGCATGGGGCTTGTAGATGGTGTCCCACAGCGCCTCGCCGCGCGCTACGATCTCGTTCACGTTTTCGGTATCTACCGTCCTGGTGGCAGAAGCACGACGGGTGCGCGTCAGGCCCAAGAACAAAAGGCATGGTGTTGAGTTAGGTTGGCAAGGCGTACCTGACGGATGTCTTCCGCAACCCGTTCCTGACGTCGTCTTCGATAGTCTCGTGCAGGTTCGCGAGGGATAAGATAGTCTGCCAAGGCCAGCGGGCGCATGTGTTCGTATGTGGAGCACGGATGCGACGCAGCAAATGAGCGATCGGCGAGGACAATAAGCAAGAGGCATGATACTCACGCGAGGCACACCAACAAAAATGCAGCTCTTCAGCGCGGATTCACGCATGAGAGAGGCTTTGGATAGGGCCTCGTCATATCCGCGGCGCGTCGACGCGTTTTCCAGGTCTTTACGCGTCGCAAACCGATACAAATGCCCGATCGTCGGGGGCGCGTTAGCAGTCAAAAGTGTGCACATCTATCCAAGTGTCCCGCAACATACAGATGAAAGGACTTGTCAGTCCAGAGCATAGTCCGTGGATGCATAATCGAAGCGTACCGCAAGCGTGAGCCAGCCAGTCTCGGCCTTCTTCACCCTAGCATCCTGGAAGGTGCTAGAGAGGACTGCAGTCAATTGCGAAAGCGATGGCGTCTGTCTGGTTTGCGGTGCGCGAAGTTTCAAGAGCTGCTTCACGGTCGGGGGAAGATGCTTGACAACCATGGCGAAAGCAGCGTGAGCGGTCGAGGAGGGTGTCCGGGAGAAAGTCTCAGCTACCGCACGACGTGTCTTGGTGACTTGGTCTACGTATGCGTGCGATGCAGTGTGCACCCATATTGTGACGGAACACTAGGCACGTTCGGCCTGCCGCCTCTCCGCAACCCCCACATCGTATCACAAGTATGGCCGCGGTCCGGTGCGGCCCTTGCACACGAAAAGCAACCTTGATAACAGTTCCTCCGTGCAAAGCATCAAGCTATTTGATTCCCAATGCGCCCAGACAACTTCCAGAAGCACAAACATTGCAACAGAGTGACATTGTGGTGGTCAAGACGGACAAATAACATCTTATAAATGTGCATGCACAGCACCCGCAAACGAGCTACGCAGAGCTGGCACAACCGGCCCCACAGCTCCTAGAAAGCCACGCCAACACCTATCCAGAGGTACGATGACCTGACGAGAAGAGACAGGGGTATAGTTACGACGGACTGTCACAATACTGGATACTCGTGATGTCCGTAATAGAGGAACAGTGACCTCAATTGTCCAGGCGGACGCGTCTAGTAGCTGTTGTTGATGACCTTCCAGCCGAGATCGGTGGGAGAGCCATCCGACTTCTGGAGCAGGTTCAGGGGGTTGACACCCTGCAGGTCGTGCATGACACCTATTGCAAATGATGAGGGATTGTACCAAGGCATATATAATGAATAGACTCACCGAAGGCACATGCGGCAAGGATCCAATCAGTGTTATCAAAGAACTCCAATGCGCTGGACATGAAGTCGAAGATCTCGCCCGACGTCGCTTGACTACCACCGTTAAAGTTCTGCACACCATGTCAGCTCACACTTATCTTGATCAGGGAAAAGTACTTGACACGGACCTGGTCAGCAAACTCCGTAAGCAAGATTGGAAGCCCAAGCTCTTCGTGGTACTGGTTGAGGTATGACTTCAACGTATCGATCCCGATATCGTACCAGTGAACGCATTGATAGTCCACCTGAAAATACAAGTGATGAGTGTGCGCAATTGGTGTTTTGGAGCATGCCAACACATACATGGCAACCGTCGCACGCCGCCATAAAGTCCTTCATCCATTGGTGACCGTTGGGACGAGAGGACATGGCGGGACTGCAGAGCTTGTAGCCCATATCACGTTTCGGCTCGATGTGCTGCTTCCACAGCGAGGCAGCAGTAGAAGGGTCCATGTTGGACTGGCCTTGCTCATTCGGCCTATTATGTAGCATCAGCAAGGATGCGCGGTACAATATTGGAAAGAAACGAACTCATTGAAACCAAGGATGATCGTGCCCAAACCAGGCTTGACAGCGCTCTCGAAAGCACTGATCTTGTCACCGCCAGAGCCCCAAAGCATGGGCCAGAAATCATAGCCAAGCTTGTCAGCGTTCGCAGGCTTGTCAACACCCCAGTCGTAAAGACTATCTCTCGCAAGTCAACGAAACGGTCCGGGAAGATAACAGACAGGACGCACCCGACGACGTGCTCAGTCTTGAACTGAGCAAGCGAGGGATCATTACCATTACCCCAGGCGTTGCAAACCTTGGAACCCCGCTGGCCGAACTTGCTGTTGCCAGCAGCGCCAGTACCGCTGGAACCGCTGTTGCCACCGCTAGAAGCTTGAGTTGTGGTAGCGGGGGGTGCTGCCTTCGTGGTGGTGGCGGGGGCAGGCGCCTTGCTGCTAGCTACAGCAGCCTGAGGCTTCACACTGCTGGTTTGGGGGGTGGTCGAAGGCGCCGCAGACGAGGTCGAAGGGCGGGCTTTGCAACGCTTGGTATCGCGCTTCTTCTTAGCAATGGGGGTATGCGCTAAGTGGCGGTTGATGTTATGGTTGATGTGGGCATGAGAGAGAGCGTTCGCAGGCTGAGCACCGAAAGTGCAGGCCATGATGGCGAGGGAGGAGAGGGCGACGAGGTTGAGGAGCTTGGAGGCCATTGTGCGCGAACGAGTGGAGCGCAGAATGAGAGAGAGCGGGAGGGGGAAGGAGCGTGGGCCCGGGAGGTCGATGAGGGGGAGAGAGAAAGAGCTGGCAGATGGTGAAGAACAAGTTGCGACGGGGAAGAAATTGGTTGCGACGACCGCTGGTTACATAAGCCGCCAAGGGGCCCGCACGGACCCGCGCCAACGGTCTGCAACGCTGGCGAGCGCCGCGCTCCACCACGAACATGGGCAATGCTTGGTTTGCCCTGTCTGCCAAGGCGACAGGCTCAGGCTCAGGGCTCAGGCTCAGGCTCAGGCTGCAAGCTGAGGCCCACCCGGCAATCCATGCCCTGCGCGACCCACGACGCAAGCGAATGAACTCCTGTTGTTCACCCATCAGGCGCGTTCCTGGTCAACGCGTTGATCAGCGCCCGCGCGTCCCCGCCGCGTTTGCCGCTGCAGTCAGAGTCTCCTCCGCAGCACCTGCAGCTCGTAAATGCCCCAGATTCAGAGCGACTTGCCCTGCGGCAGCAACGTGATGATAGATCTGCAGCGTGTCCGCATCGCCTGTGTGAGGGTGGCTCGCCGGTCGAGGCTGCAGCTGATGAGCAGCAGCCATGGCGACGTAATAGGCTATGAGCGGAGTTTGCTGGCGTATCAAAACAAGCCATCGCCCGCTCCCGCACTTTCCTCTCAACCCCCAAGTTTGACACGAAGAAACCGGTTCAACAAGTTCATCGTCACCAACACCACCCCACCCAGTCCACCCCCTCTAAAATGTCCGACGCCCCCGCCGCCCCAGTCACCGAGAACGGCGTGCCCCCGGCTGCGCAAGAGCCCGTCGTCGAAGAGGCCCCCGGCTTCAAGGTCCGTCTTTCATCTCTGACGTGGCATCACGTCCTCATCTCCCCCCCTCCTTCAGGTCTTCGCCGGCAACCTTGCGTACACCACCACGGATGAAGGGCTCAAGGCGTTCTTTGCGCCTGTCCAGAGCGAGGTGTACGTGTGTTCCTGCCCTCGTCTTGCACACGATCATTCGTGCTCACGCGCCACTTCCTGCCGACAGCCTCTCTGCTCAGGTTATCATGCGCAGCGGCAGCCGCTCCGCGGGCTACGGCTTCGTCTCTCTCAAGACTATTGAGGCTGCCGAAAAAGCTGTCGAGCTCCTCGACAAGAAGGAGCTCGATGGTCGCACCGTGATCATCGAGGTCGCCAAGCCCGCAGAGCAGAAGGACAAAGAGAAGAAGCAGAGGCGTGTCAAGAAGAGGACTGGACGCCGCGGCAGCAAGTCCGTCCCTGGCGAGGTCAGCGAAGCCGAGGCCAACGGCGAGGCCGGCAACGATTCCGCCCCCAAGGGGGAGGACGACGCGGCTGCCAGTGGCGACGCGGCCAAGCCCAAGAAGAAGAAGAAGGCTGTAAGAGATCTCAGTATATTCGTGTGTTGATATTTGAAGTTCATATATGCGTCTAGCGTAAGCCCAAGCGCAAGTCCGCTGAGGGCGAAGCGCCTGTCTCTGGTGCGGAGGGCGCCTCCGGGGCGGAGGGAGCAGCAGAGGCCAAGAAGCCTCGTCAGCGAAAGCCCCGCACCCCTCGTCCCCCTCGCCCTGCCGGCGAGGACCCCGCGGGCGAGCCCTCAAAGACCGTCCTTTTCGTCGCCAACCTCGGTTTCAACATCGACGACGAGGGCCTCTCCCAGCTCTTCACCGACGCCGGCATCAAGGTCACTAGCGCACGTATCGTCCGTCGCCGCTGGGGAAAGCCCCGCAAGAGCAAAGGCTACGGCTTCGTCGACGTCGGCGACGAGGAGGAGCAGAAGAAGGCCATCGAGGCTCTCCAGGGTAAGGAGGTCGGTGGACGGGCCATCGCTGTTAAGATCGCCGTCAACACTAGCGACGGCGACGCGTCGGACGCTGGCACCCCCAACGATGCTGCACCCAAGGAGGAGGCGCCGGCCCCCGAGGCCACCCCCGTGGAGGCTTAAGTCTTCCACAGCTTCGCAAAGAGTATCGAGGATCCATAGTGGGCTCCCGCGTCTCGCATAGACCTTTCGTTCCCCGTGGATCCTATCTACCTACATGCAGCCCTTTTCCCGTCCGCCCCCCTTCATCGTGTCTCCTCGGGTATCGCATGCACCGCTACGTTACCTATGCAGTTCCCCACAGCGGTCTGGTGCCGTTTTTTCGTTCGTCAACTTGTAACGTCGCTTTGTCAATTCAGCGACCTGCACATTCCCCTCATAATTAAACAAAATCCCAGTACACTCCGCTAACGTAATGCACGAATAGAATGACCGTGATGCCCTTGCATGATGGAATGTCCAGCACCATTCGGTCTGAATGGTGCAGTTGAGCCTGCGTAAGACTTCACACGAGCAGGGAGATTGTTCTGTCCAAGATTTGGTGGCAGTCGTGACAGTTGTAATAAGCGCGTCGCGCGCCTCCGTGGTATAACGCGACC
This sequence comes from Trametes gibbosa, assembly GCA_022606055.1. Taxonomy (NCBI): domain Eukaryota; kingdom Fungi; phylum Basidiomycota; class Agaricomycetes; order Polyporales; family Polyporaceae; genus Trametes; species Trametes gibbosa. The sequence goes on from JABYQJ010000008.1 coordinate 689,258, forward strand.
TCCTCAGTCGACTCCATCCAAGTAACCACGTGGCCACCACCACCACCACCACCCACTTTCAAGCCGCCGCCACACTCAACCGCCCCCTAGACTAAACCAACCACGCCATGTCCTCCGACGAAGAAGACGACTACCTCTCCGACAAGTTCCTCCTCGCCTCGGCCTCGGCCTCCACCTCCACCTCCGGCGCCCCAAAGACGTACGCCGAGCGGCGGCGGGACGCGCAGAAGGCGGCTGCGGCGCGCAGCGCGGCGAACCGGACGCAGAGCGTGCGCGAGCGGGAGCGGGCGGCGCGCGCGGACGGGCTGGGACGCAGCCTGTTCGAGCGGGCGCGGGAGGAGGCGCGGGAGAGCGGGCGGGAGAACAAGGCGCTCGCGATGATGATGCGGATGGGGTTCAGGCCGGGGCAGGCGTTGGGGAAAGGTGGGGAGGGGGAGGGGGAGGAGGGGGGAAGAGCGGCAGGTGGTGGTGGTGGTGGAAGCGGAAATGGCGAGGATGACCGGGCTGCGAGAGTCGAGGATGAGGGGGCAGTGGAGGAGGAGGCGGACGAGGAGCCGAGGAGGGCAGGTATAGGTGCGAAGCGGAAATTGGCGGAGGTCGAGGAGGAGGACAGGAAGCCTCAGATTGGGCACCGGACCGTGCCGCTTGCAATTAATGAATGGCAAGGTATGTTTCCCTGCCCATATGCTATAGAATGGCGCATCGTTCACTTGCTACCTGGGCCTCACGCTAACCTGCCTGTGCCTCCCACCCAGGAAAGAAGGGCATCGGGCTAGTCAAACGCGCCGTGTCCCCCAGCGCGCCCGAGAGGCGCGCCAAGATGGCGAAGATGGCGGAGGACCGCGACCACGCGTCCTTCCGCGACCGCGCACGACAGGAGTACGAGGAGCGGCGGGCGGCGGGCAGGCTCGCACCCGCGCAGCGGACGTGCGCGACGCTCGACGAAAAATCCGGCATCGAGGTGCGCGTCTTCCGCGTCGTCCGCACCTTGACATATCGCTCAATACCTTGGCTGCGGTGTCCCCCGCCCCCCCCCAGTTCAACGTGCTCTGGCTGAATCCAGAGCACCCTGAGACGTTCCCGGACGGGCTCCTCGATGCGCTCGACGACCCTGCGCTGACCGCCGCGATCCAGCGGCAACGCCCGGACCACTCGCTCGAGGGCCGCCTGCGCGCGAGGATGCAGGCGGACGCGCTGCGCCCGCTCGCGTCCGCACTAGACGACGTCGACGCGGAGGACGATCCGAGTGGCGCGACGAAAGGGGAGCTGCGCAAGGTGCCATACGCGGAGGAAGAGCTGCAGGAGACGCTGCAGTTCCTGCGACTGAATGTATGTCTGTCCAGTTCCTTTGCCCTGTACGATACCTGCTAACGACGACGGTCGGTTCGACAGCCACGGGACCGGTTAACGCTGGTGCTGGATTACCTGCGCCGGAAATACGCGTACTGCTTCTGGTGCGGAACGCAGTACGACGGGCCAGAGGATCTGGAGAGCAACTGTCCGGGCGAGGACGAGGACGCGCACGACTGAACGTTTAGTCACTCCAATCTCATCGAGCCATCTCGCCCGGTGTTGCTGAATAATAGGTCGAAGGATCGAGTTCGTTGCGGCTTTCAAAGCCCCTCCCTCATGTAGCATCAGAACGTCAATCGGGCTGTAGGATTATCACCATGCAAACAGATCCGCATACCGTCGCGCAGGCCGATTCCCGAAGGCGAGGTCGGGAACTGAGGCGGCTCCGGCGGTTCGTTGGTAGGCACACAGGCCCGCAGACATGGACAGATAGTTGGATGATTGGCCCCAGGGGAGCGACGGAGCGCCATCGCGCCCGTAACCTCCGTCTTCCCCGCATTTGCGCGATGGGACGCCAGGGACCAGGGCCGACGCACCTACTGAGACTCGGAAACCGGTGACTGCTAGCAATCGATGGCTGTACGGTAACTACCTGAGCGGCGACCATGATCACTGCAGGCAGCAGCAGCATCTGAACGAGGGGGAGCCATCTATCTACTTGCGGAATCACTATAACGACTGTCTCCAGAATCGCAGTTCTCGATCTCAGCGCCGGAGGTGTGTCCGGCATCCGGATAGATGGATACGATGCCGCGAATCGGTCGCAACGGATGTGATCACGGTGTGTTGTGCACGGCGCAGTGTGGGACACGGGCGCGCGCGCGAATGTGTGTGTACATGTGGAATCCGTTTCTGTCTGGTAGGTTACTAGGTACCGGGAGAAGAGGCGCAGATGCCGACACGAGGCTCTAGCGGCGCTCGCGCTGACGGAAGCGCATGTACACGCAACGGTCCGTAGATAGGTGGGAGGAGTGGTATGCGGGAGGCGCCGCCGCCGGACACCGCACGAGAGCGGGTGCGCGGCGGGAGTCCCGGGAGGATGGAGATGTATGCAGCTAGAAGAAGATCGAGGGAGGGAGAGGGTTTATCACGATCAGCGCGAGCGAAAGCAATACAAGAGATAGCGGAGCGAACGTGTGCACGAAGGGAGGTGGGATGTGGTAGTGCGCGGCAGTCAGGAGGGTAAGGACAGGGGGCCGGCGCAGAGCGGCGGTGTACGGACTCAAGGAGTGGTAGTAGTAGGAGGGCGAGATGAGCAAGCAGTGTCCAAAGACAAGAAGGAAGAGTCCACTAGGGGGTATAGCTAGGGCGGCACCCCTTTCACTATCGTACATTAGATGATACGATTTTTATTCGAATCGGCGGGTGGTGGTGGCGGGTTCGGAGAATGTTCTTGTCGGCGGAGTGCAGAGCATGCAAGATGGGAAAGAGTGGCGGAGAACAAGGAAACGAGGTTTGGCGAGTACGTCAGGCTATAGGAACAGCCTTGGGGTGGGCAGACTCGTCCGGGAGGATTGGAGCGCACAGGGAGGTACGAGGAGAGACGACAGAGTCACGGTAGCGCGACTGCCATGGCGGGCTCGGCATTCCATGGGGCAGCTGGCCAAGTCGGAACGAACTATCTGGGATGGCTTCCATCTCGTCGTCCTCGCTATCCGACGACGAATGCGTGGTGAAGGATGTGGGCGAGAGGAGGGTAGGGAGTGCTGGGATGGTGAGCGGGTGCGCGATCGCAGCGTCGCGGTCTCGCGCAAAAGTGGGAGACGTCGGCGAGTTCTGTGGTGTCTTACGGCGGACGTAAGAGGAGATGGGGGTGTAGGCCATCAGGTCGGCGTCGGAGAGCGGGAGGTTTTCCGGCCGTCTGGCGCGACGACCGCGGAAGGAGGTGCTTATGGGGGAGAGTCGAGGGGAAGTAGAGAGGGCCTGGAAGCTGTTAGAAAACGGGGGACGGGTTGGAGAGCGAGGGGCGAGACATACCCGAGCTGGCCTCTCGTATGCTACTTCCGCACTGAGGACGGGCATACTTGCCTTTCTCGAATGGCTCTGGGCTACGTCAGTGTGCTGCGGGGGATAATGAAAGGGACGGGGACTGACGATGGAGCCATATGGGGAGTATCTGGTGGCCGCTCTGGAGCGACGGATGTCGCAGGGGACGTCTCTCTCGGGAGAGCCCTCGTGGGACGAGACGACGATTGCAGGGGACGGGGAATGCCTGAAGGAATAAATATTGCTGGTGGATGGTGGTACAATGCTGGAAGATGCAGAGAGGTGTGAAATGGAAGAGGAATGTGAGGAAGTGCGGGAGTGGCGGGAAGCAGAGAGGGCGTTGTCTGTAGAGTCTGCGGGATCTGCGAGGCCGAGGGTGGCCATGAGCTCTACGAAGGAGGGCAGGGTGGTGGCCATGTCGAGGTGCGGCGGGGAGAGGGAGGGAGAGGGGGAGGGCGAGTCGGAGGGCCAGATGAGGAGAGGCCTGAACAATAGGAGCGGAAGAGGGCGTCATATAATAGCGGGACGGGGACGCCTTGGAAACGAGCCGAGAGAAATGGTTGCCATGAGTGTAGAGATTGGATGTCATCGCGCTCTCTCCTCGCGACCACGCTCGCACTCGACCACGCCCACAGCCTCGCCCCCGCCCTCCCCCTCCCACTCCGTCCCCACATTCCACTCCTACCACCACTGACTTCTGATCCTGACCATTGTATTTTCGTCCACCCGCGCCCGCAGCCTTCTCAATCCTCAGCGCCTCGCACGCCGCCCCCTCCTCAGCTGGCCCACCCCCTCCTCTACCAACACCGCCGCAAACGCGCGATCGTCCACACAGTTGCGAAGGAACTACATTCCCAACGATCATCCATCCTGCCGCCCTTGACATCTCCGCAACTCGCGGGGCCGGACCCGTTGCCCCGTTGACGACCGCTCCGCGCGCCTCCGCACCCTGCATTTGTCTACCCCACTGCGTTCGCCGGCTTGGTCATCGTGCGGCTCTGCAAGGGCCTGAAGGTGGATCACTGCGCAGAGCGCACCGCGCGGCGCGTGTGCCCAAGTTGGCGCGTGCGAGGTGTACAAACATAGCCCGCCATAGATACTTTTGCGTTCGACTCCTTCCGAAGAGAGCGTGGTCGAAATGAATAAAGTTGAAAGGCACAATCGCACACGAAGACAGATCAGCGTTCGCGGTGGGAAGCAGTGGGAAGCTCAGCAGCATCCGGTGCGTTCACCCTGCCGGCGCCTGCGGTTGCAACAGCCGAGTTTGGTCGTGCATGTGCAGCCAAACAAGCTTACACAACCGTCTCTCTCCAACCACCATGAATTCTTCGCAACCGGCCCAGAACTACGGCAGCAGCAACGGCTTCCAGGGCCAGCTCGCGCCTCGCCACGACATGGAGTATCTCTGCGCAGGTCAGCGGCGCACGCCTCGAGACCGTCCCCCGCCTGCGTTGACAGTGCGCTCGTTGCAGATTGCGGTGCGAAAAACGAGATCAGGTCCCGTGAGCCGATCCGCTGCAGGGAGTGCGGGCATCGTATCATGTACAAGAAGAGGACGGACAGAAGTACGTTCCCCCCAGCGCACTTGACGTGTCCCGTGGTGGGCTCATCCACCACCTCCAGTGGTCCAGTTCGAGGCGCGGTGATGCCCGTCGCTTCAGACGTTGTATCCTTTTCCGTCCCTCTTTAATGCCCGATGACGTCGCCATCGTCTTCTCGGCAAACACTGTCCGATGCAGGCGCGACGAACTGCTTTGTTCTTCTCTCCTCTCCTCGCCGGCGGGCCGCTTCGGAGAGTGCGTGGTCCAGACGGGAGGGACGTCACCGAGCAGCCCACGCCCTCCGCATGTATATTATCGTGACGATGTCATAATGTGCATTCGGATTGATCATGTGTACGTGTATAAGGCGTCGGACAAGCTATGATGAAAGCGGTAAAGCATGCAAAGAAAGAAATAGAAAGCAGCGGTCCTGTGCACGAGCCCGACGCCATCCATCACCCGGGCCCCCCGTTCCTCGCCTCCGACCTCCCTTGTCTCCCTCCGCGCCTTCTACCACAGGTTCTTCCCTTTGAACCAAATGTTGAGAAGGCAGGTCATGACGACCCTGTCGAGGATGCCCTCGGCGCGCTCCGCGACGCGCAGGGTCAGCGTCTCCTGCGTCCACAGCGCGACCGTCTTCCCGCGATTGGTGAGATTATCGCTGAGGCACTGAGCAGGCACAAAGAGCAGAAAGAAACCCCCCCCCCCCACGCGCACGCAGACGCGGAGAACGCAGGACACACACGGTCCGTGATCAGCGACTCAGCTCAGGCCACACGCCCCCGGAACGGGCCTAGCGCGACTCACAATCAAATCCGTGCCGTTCTCCGCGATCTTCCACTTGTACTCGGAGCTGTTCACCTTGAACCGCCGGGACCTGCCGCGTCGACGACGACGACGGGACACGCGAGCGCCGCGCGCAGCAGGACGGAAGGCAAAACGCGAAATAATAATAAAAAAGGGGAAAGACAAGGTTAGCAGCGTCCGTGGGGGTGGCACAGCGCCGTGGGCTCTCGCCGCACGGCCCGATCGCGACTGACTTGCTCGACGGTTTCTTCGGCTTGCGCAGCTCCCGGATCGAGATCTGTGTGGGGCGCGCACACGCACGCACATAGGGGAGAGACATTGCCCGCGGGCGTCGGTCAGCAGCACGTCAGGTGCGGACAGGTGCAGATAATGGACGGCGGACGGCGGTGCGTACCCTGTCGACGCCAAAGTAGACGGCACCGTTGATGGACGAGGACCACTCGACGTGGCCTGCGTTCTCCCAGATCTGCGTCTGCATGTTCCTGCGGTGGAAGGAGGTCTCCCCGGTGTTCAGGCCGGTGTTTGGGTGGTACAGCTGTGCCCAACCGTCGGTCAGCTAGCGGCCTCGACTAGGGAGACGGGGAGCGACACCTTGTACAGCTCGATGGGCGTATTCGACCCCTCGATTATCTGGTTGATATTGACGGTGCGGAAGTCGGCGTTCGGGTTGTCCGGGTATACGAACTGCAGAACGATATCGGAGGACGCCATCGTTGCGTACAGCTGCTGCGGTCGACTGGTGGCGCAGGGGCAGGACGCGGCGGACGAATATTAGTGGGGGTGGTGGCTCGAGAAAGAGGCTGGCTCAGGGCGGGGAGGGGGGAACAAACACACGGTGTGCGTGTGGATGTGGCACCCCCGTCCCGTCTATTTTATGGCAGTTCGCGAGGGCCACGACCTGCCGCGTTCCCGTCCTAGGCTGCACCCACTCGCTCTGCAATATCCGAGTACCGGGCGCAGAGTGGCAGGCCCAGCAGCCCGGGTGATCGTCCTCGATCTGATTAGCATCAGTCCCGCCCCGAGCTTAACTCGCGTGGCCGCACGGAACGAGCCCCGACGACGGAGCTGCGAGCTCGGAGGACGTAGCAGCACCATGGAAGCAGCTGTGCGCCCGCGGTTTGGGATGCGTGACGCAGCGTTCCGTGCGTTTGGAGTGCGCGGACATGGGTGCAGGCGGGGGACCCGTGTGCCGGAGCGCAGAGAGAAGCTGCCGTCCGGAACGTCGCAGGATGGCGTGCCGGGTTCAGCAGCTCGTGCTAGTGCAGTAGTGAATGGCACAAATTATCACCATTCGGAAGCTGATGCCGTGTGTCCGGGCTGAGGCCTGAGGGCTGCCGCTCCATATGCATTGCAAAATTGAGAGGGGTGTTGCGCGATCGCGCGCACGGGGCATGGTCACGGTATAGAAACGGTCTGTGAGATATTAAAGCGATGGATGCATGGCGGCGCGGGAGATGATAGTACTCACCGGGCGACGTGCCTTATCGATGTGGCAGACAACAGCTGTGCGTGGCATAGGACGAGGGCGCGTATCCGCCACACGCCGATGAAACAGAGCCAAGAGTCTAGAAAGATGACGGCACGGGTCGCTCCCAAGACGCGCAGGATACTGGTGCGGTCGGCATAACAGCTTTGTGGATGGAAGGATGACCGGGCTTAGCGAAGGAAGAGTTTAGCTGGCGGAGAAATGAGATCCGCATGCCACCACGGCCGCATCTTCTGCTTCCGGAAGGTCGGGTTCTGTCCGGGACGCCGCGCTATGCGCAGGCCTAAGTCAAACAGAGTACATGTCTCCCAGACGGCGGTGGAATCCCCAGAATTTATTGCGGTGCCAGTACGTAGATGAGACGTCGAAGTGTCCAAGGAAGGTCGGGAAGAGGCAACTCTTCGTGCTCGCGGCGAGAGTGATGGTGCATGACCTACTACGCAAGCACACGTTTCACAAAGGGTTTGCTCTGCGACGCTACGGCTGCGAGCACTTTCTCCGTGCGCGCCACAAAAAGAAATGTGCGTCACGTAACGGGCCAAATGGCCGCGGAGTTGACGTCGCTTGGAGAAATGCGCCCGGCAGGCTGGCGATGGAACTACGGGCGAGGTGCGCGACAAGCTCATGCGGCAGGTCGAGATCGAACACGACGTGTCGAGAGGAGCAGGAGAGATGCTAGAAGAGGCCTCGGACGGCGCACGTCAGAGAAAATGAGGGCGTTCAGAAGGCGACGAGCGCAGGAGATACAGCGGCCGAAATGAGCGGGAGGAGGCAAGCGAGAGCGCGTTGCACGCTCCGACGTAATGCATTGACTAACCCGTCCATGGCAGTGCGAGCTGGCATCTCCAAAATCCGCCGTTTTATATTTGCAGGAGCAGAGCTCGAGAGGCCATCCAGGGACCTGTCCAGACGTACAAGAAGCGGGGCTGATTGCGCGGCCTCGGAATACGTGATGGCGAAATTGCGCTTATGTCAGAGGAGGCTGACGGGAAATCTGGGCAATCGATAGTCATGTGCCGTGAGGAGCAGCAGGGCGTGGCATGTGCGAGAAAAACCTGAAGGCCCGGGACGACGGGCGTGCAGACGATGCTGCGGCCGCGGTGGTGGCGGCGGTCGCAGGAGGAGAGCAAGGGCAAGGGCTGGCGCAGCGCTTGGCTGGAGGAGGACGGCGAGCGCTCCATGAAACTCGGGCAGCGTCTGTTAGACTAGGTGGCCACGTGGGGCGCACATTCCGGTCGGTGACGATCGGCAGCTGCTGCGCCGAGACCGCTCGCGTCGGCGCTGTGGGTTAGAAAGCCAACGACTTCGCCAGAGACGTTGCCCCTCGTCCCCGCCCCCTCGTCCCCACACCCCGCTCGACGCCCCCACCGCCCACGCTGCACAGCTCGCACCCACGCCATGCCTGACGATAGAGACCGCAGTGTTTCCCGTGACGAGGTGCGTGTGACTGCCGTCCTCCGCTCTCCCCTGTCTCTCCAGAGGCTCAAGGCTCCTTCCGGCCCTGGGCGCAGAGCTCCGAGCCACCCTCTCCTTCCGAAACAAATAACAACGACACCGGCGGCAGGCAGTCTCCCGCTGTCGGCAAGCCGGGACGGAAGAAAAATCCCAAGTATGGTCTCTCCCTCCTCAGCGTGATGACACTCTCATTCCGTCTGGACCCCTTAGCTCGCAGGCTGCCAGGCGCGATCAAAACCGCATTGCCCAGAGAGAGTTTCGCCTTCGTAAACAGCAACGCGTGAGTGCTTCGGCCATTCCGCCCTTGGGTTTCATCGACAGCATGTGTTAACGCAAATTGGCGTTTGATCCATTGTCTCGTCCAGATACGCGATCTCGAGGCCAGCGTCGAGATCCTTTCTGGGGGCAAGGATGAGGCTCTCTCCCAGCTCAGAAAAGTGCTCAAAGGTATGAACTCGATCTAATTCTGCGGGGTCGCCATTGGCATTAATGGTAATCACCCGAGACCTTATGCAGGAGAATCAAGTGCTTCGTGGTCTCCTCAAGAGCTTAGGCGGATTCATCGGCGACGGCGCCGGGGGCATCCTCGCCAAACTCGGCTGGGAGATGAGCGACTTCAACGACCTGGTGAACAAGGCAGAAACCGACACGGCATGGGAAAGCTACCAACGACATAAACGCGATCAGTCCGAGACCGCTGGTCCTTCGAACAGCGCTCCTGGTCAAAAGCGTCCAGCGGATGATGCAGATCCCTTCGGAATACGCTCGAAACGCCAGCGTCCCGGAGAGACGAATGGGGAATCGTCAAGAGCGAACGACAACTTCCCTCTCCTCGTTCCGCTCAACCCCGCAGTTTCGTCCATGGGTTCGAATGGTATATATCCGCCTTCCCGCCAGCATGACAACAATAGTCTTCTCTCAGAGTACGCTCGGCCACCTACTTCAGCCTCCCCAATGTTTGTTCCGCCACCATCGTCACCGCCGGTGAACCAACACGGGCAATATGCGTCATCTCCGCCAGGAAGCATGTCAATGTCCTTCCAGTCTTCGTATATGGCTGGCATGTCCGTTCCGTCTGAGCCCATGTCGTCTATGTCGCTACCCAATAATAACCTAGGCTCTATTGCTGGGCCTTCGAGAGGGGCTTCAGGCTCACAGCAACCTTCGCAGCAGCAACAGCAAGTTGAAGATGATGTGGAGCCGAAGAAGAACGACGCGTACAAACTGATACAGTGCGTAGTTTTGTCGGCAGGGAAGCAGAACGACGATCGCTCACAGGCGCCCGAATGACCACATATAGCTACCACCTCGACAATTATAAACGGAACAACAATTACTGCCTTCCGTCATCTCTTCGGCCAACGCTCGTGCAGAGGTGTGTGATCCTGAACTTTGATCGTTCCCCGCCACGGAACCTTACCGGCAAACTTCCGTCTTTCAGGACGATCCCCCATGGTCAGTACCGTGCTTGAACCCAATCTCATCCGTGCTGCTTAACTGAACGCTCGGCGCTTCTGTGCTTCCCAGAGAGTGTGATCGACAATGTCTTGCACCCTGAACTTCGCGACCGCATGATTCTCCTAAGAGGTATGCCCCTATCGTGTCGTCAATGTGCTACTGAGGGCTCGGAGTACCCCCGTGCTCACGAACGAACATCGTAGACCGCTTTAACTTGGTGGATTGCCTACACGACTATCGATACGCCATCACGATTCACGGGGATGACGTCCTAGCACACAACAACTGGGAGATCGCTGAGTCGTGGCTGCAGCGATACAAGTGCGCGTTTCCATCTCGCTAAATGGTTGATCATGGCTCAATTGACATCACGCCGTACTAGATTCCTGGTCGACCCTGCGACGCTCAACATCACGAACCGCTGGAGGAGAGAGCGCGGCGATCCTGAACTGCACGTCAGCGAGTACTCGTCTGAACAGCCGATACAGGTGTAGAGGGTCCAGCTCGGTTCCCACTGACACGTTCAAAACGAGATGCCGCGGCATGGTACGGCACATCCCGTAGACCCTGACGCGAACAGCTCACGCTTAGCAGCACGGCGAAGATATTGTATTTTGTAGATACTAGTACGGGTCTAGCTTGGAAAGCTCACAGTGTAGTTTCGCAGGCTGTCCGCCTGGTTTGTGTCCGACATGCCTACGTGCCCGGTGTTTCGCTAGTAACCCCCTCCTTATTTCTGGACTCGGAGTTGGATAATGAGAGTACTTGTTGTATACAGCGGCAGACTTTGTCCTACGTCAGCCAGATCTCCGTGACGTTCGTTTGATGACATTAGGGGGAGCATATGCCTGTTGACGTCCATGACCTGCGCATTGGGGAAGCGAAGCTGAAAGCTCTACCAAAGCGCGGGCCTAGGTTATACGTGCGGTCTCTTGCACGTACGAACTTTGACAGCACAGAGACTAGAGCTGCAAAATTGAATGAGACAGCCACTTCACGTCTGCTCCACAAGTATAGCTGAGTCAGACTGCGCGCCGGAGATGGTGGGGCGTATGAAGATCTAGAAGCTAGCCATGAAATAAGTACAGAGTCTGGAGTGCAATGTGAATAACCGTTCGCCGCGACCCGAGTGAAGAAAATACGTACAGGGTAAGGGGGGGAGGCCGGATATGCTGGCGGAACATGCGTCTCGTCTACCAGGACGCCTTGTGCACACCAGGAAGCTCCTTCGCCAACGCCTTCATGCGGAATTGAAACTGTGACAGAACGCGATCGATCAGCCTTCGTACCGCTGCACCTGGACCCCCTCCTCTCCCCCCCTCGCCGCTGCCAAAAAGCGAGAGCGTCGCACGCACCCTGGAGAGCCCAAACTCGTTGATGATGCCCCGGCCCCGGCCAGACTCGACGCAGCGGTTCTTGACGGTCGTCGGCCGGGTGTACCGCCCGAACGTGTTCAGCTGGAGCTGCGCCTGGAAGCGCACCTGCGCGGGCAGCGTCTGGTTGCGCGCGACGTAGAGATATGCGCGGCGGAGGACCTCGCTCGCGTTCACGCCGTGGCGCGCCTTGATGTCGCGCAGCACGCGGGCGTTCGGCATCTTGCTCCCCTTTTTGTGCTTGTTTTGTTTTTCGGCGGACGGGGTTCGTCAGGAAAGAAGAGCGAGGAAGGAGGCGGTTCTGGGGCTTGAGGTGGCGGAGGGACCGGACGAAGAGACGCGAGGCGCCCAGGACGGTGCGGACGCGGGCGTCTGGGCCTTGGGCGTCTCGTGAGGGCATGGGCGTGGATTTGTCTGGCCAATGGGAGTGCTTCCGATCCAGCTCGACCTCGTCGCCGCCGAGCTCGACCCTTTCTGCTCCTTCGACTCGACGTCTACCGCCTCTCGCCCCTCTCCCCTCGCCTGCCACCGCACTCCGGGGCCGCACACAGTAACTAACCCCTAGAGGACATGGAGGCTTGAAAGTATGTCATCTACCAACATGTTCCATGCGCGAGACACAGACCTGACGAGCGCCCTGGCGTCATACCAGCCCGCAAACCCACCCCATCCGCACCGTACCACGCCGTCTCAACAGTAAAAGCAACAGCAGCAGCAGCAGTCGCAGCAGTCGCAGCACCCACCCCGGCCGCCGCGCAGCAGCATGTCCGCGACGCGCGCCCTGCACCTGAACCACCGCCAGCGCCGGACGTTCATCTCCTCGCTCTTCGGCCTCACCTTCCTCGCCTCGGTCCTCACCGTCTCCGCGTCCGCCATCCTGCCCTGCCCCGCGGACCGGGGGCGCTACGCCGACGGCGGCCCCGGCGCCGCGCTCGAGAAGGGCGCGATCGCGCAGAGGGCGGTCGTGGTGGAGCGCAGACCGCGCAGGTGGATAGAGGAGACGAGGCCCGCGCCGAGAGCGTCGAATTCTTCGCCGTCGCCATCACCACTACCACCACCACTACCATTACCGTCGTCGTCGAGTTCGCCACCGTAATAAACGTCGTAATGAACCGCACATTGCTCCGTCTGGATTGACGTGTGCCGAGGGGACCCGGGCTGCGATACTTTTTACTTGTGCGCGGAACACCACACGGTGTCCTGTAATTTCCGACGACTCGGAGCTCTCTCTCTCTTTCTCTCTCTCTCTCTCTCTCTCGTCTGGGCACGTTCGGAGGTAGGTTGTGACGACCACACACACACACATGGCGCCGAACGCCGGGAGCCTGACCCTCACGCTGAACACCCCGAGCGCGCGATCGCGAAACGGGCTTCTGTTCAGCGTTCCGAGTCCCCACATACCGCGCCTTGCCCGGCTCCAGCCGTTCTGGAGCTGGCAGGCCACATCGCCGCAGGGTGTTCATGGTCGTTATTTCTGGCTACACGCTAGCTTACACTTCCGCCTCGCGTGGGGCTGGGGCTGGGGTGGGGGTGAGGGGTGAATGGGGGGTATAACCCGCGTATATGTACGTCATGAACTCTCCCGCGCCTCCGACTCCGTCCGGCCCGTGTCTCTCTGCTTCCAGGCCTCTTCCTGCTCTTCGTGGCTGCCCCTATAGAACGCGGGACCGAACCGTGCGCGACGTGAGCACGAGCGTTATGAGTATGCACGGGCGGGCGGGCGGGCGAGAGGCACGCACGGTAGAGGGTTCTCCTGTATGGGGAGACAGCAGAGGAAGCAGACGAAGTTCATCGCGGCCTGGCAGATGAACACGACCCGGAGCGCGTCCGAGTACGAGTCCACCGCCGCTTTTCGCAGTTCTGGGCTCAGCTCGGGGATGATCGTCGTCGAATGGCTGTGTGCAGTGGGGGGCGGTCAGCATTGATTGAACGAGGGGATGTGGGGACGCGCACCGAATGTTGTTGATGATCTAAGTGTGAGAGAGAGAAGGCGACGTCATGCACAGGAGAGCGCGGTCAGCTCGAGCGTCCGACGCAAGGCGATGGGGGACGCACCTCGGCTGCGTCTGGCCCTTGTATGCGCTCGCGAAGCTTCGTGGTCAGGATGGCCTGGAGGAGCGCGCCGCTGAGACTGACGCCGATGACCTGTCCGGTCGTCCGGAACAGATACGTGACTGCACGCCGAAATGGACGCGGTAATTAGCAGCAGATCCAAGGACGGTGGGGGTATGTATGACGTACTGCCTGTCGCGACCGCGAGGTCTTCGCGCGAGACACTTGCGATCATGGCCTGGAAGACGAAGCGCACCCCCGAGACGGAATTTAGACGGCGCGGTCAGACGTGGCCCCGTAAAAATAATCGGAGCGGGGGGAGACGCACGATGAGGGTGGTGGTGATGACGCTCGCCATGCCGAACCCCTGCGGCGCGACGTCGAGCCAGAGGTGGTACGCGGGCGAGTTGTCGTTCCACATCGCGACCATCGAGGCCGCGAAGACCGTGAGCAGACACGAGCCCAGCGTGAGCGAGTAGAGTTTTCCTGTGCGGCGCATGACCCTGTGGGCGAGGGGAGACCGTGCGAGTTAGCATGCGCACACGGCTGGGTGTGGCCCTGGCTGGGCGAGACGACAGTAGGGTGGAGTAGGGAGATGTGTGTACTGACCATCCCGCGAACACGCTTCCGGTCGATATGGCCACCTGACGGCAGGGGTCAGATAGGGCGCAAATGCGCGCGCAGACAGGTGGGTGGTAGACGTACGGAGTGAGGTAACAAATGGAAACCTGGCGGGCGTGTCAGTCGCCGTGTGGGCTTCGGAGCAGCAGGGTGCAGACGGGACTCACCTGCGTCCGTGGACGAGTTTAACCTTACAGCTGAGAAGTACTTCGCGCGGCCGTCAGCTTTACGGCCACCGCGGTGCTATCTTGAGCGCACTTACTAATGGTACGTTATAAATCTGTCAGGGGAGGGGGAACAGACCGTTGAGCTCGGCGCATTCTCGTCCCAGGCGCGACAAGGAGGCAGCAGCGCACGCACCATCGAGAACGCAGCGACACTGCCGAAGAAGTTGGACAGCGAGACGAAGAGTGGCGTGCGCTGTTTTATCAAGCGCATTGGCATGACTGGGTACGGGGAGTAGCACGTCTCGACCCAGATGAACGCCGCTCCGGAGACGACGCTCCCGAGGAGGAGGCCCCAGATGAGCGGGTGCGTCCATGGCAATTCCTCTGTCGATTTGATCGAGATCCCAAGCAGGAGGCTGCCGACCGTTCCGACGAGGGTGAAAGAGCCGAGGGCGTCGATGCGGCGGAGCTTCGCGCGCACGGACTGATTTTGAACTTCATCAGGGAGCTGGATGGAGACTTTGAGGGCGACGAGGGTGAACGAAAAGACGAGGATGGGCATCTGCGTCCGTGGGATCGGGCGGTGCGTACAGCGGACATGGCGCAGTTGAATTCAATTTGGACGTGGGCGTGGGTGGGCAAGCGTCGATGGACGAGGAGGGCGTGAGGCACGGGCGATTGAGTTTAGGGCGTGGGTGATACGAAATGATCGTGTTCGAGCTCAGCCCGCGATACGCGCCCGAGGAGTGCGGAGGGAGCTCACCTGGAGGAGGAACGCTGATCGCCTGTGTCGGAAAAAATGGGAGACCAATGACAGGGAGATCAGAAAATGTCAGCGACGTGTTGGGCGCGGGCGCAACCCCGTCGAGGACGGTGCGGAGGCGTTACGCACCATCCGAGGACGTCGTTCATCCAGCCGCCAAGGGGGCCGCCCAAGCCAGCCCCGAGGCCAAATAAACTGTTTTGACGTGAATCGCGGGTTCGTGCGGTCGCACGGGAAGCTCACATATTAGTCATGCCTTGGTAGAGACCGCGCTGACGGCTGCACGGAGGCGGTCAGTGCTAGGACGAACGATTGGCAGGGGCGGGGCCGAGTTGTGGACTCACAGGGGAATTAGATCCGTTACAGCGACACTCGACACTGGCGGGGACGAGGGACGAGGGATGAGCTCGCTGCATGACGTCATCCGCCCGTCCGGGCGCGCTCACCTGTCATTACACTGCAAGTGGGCATTCGCACGGCGAGGTCAGTTTCTGATGAGGACCGCGCACAGCCCGGGTGGGACACTCACCCGCCGCCTCCCATTCCAGCGATTGCGCGGGCGGCGATGAGCGCGTCCATCGAGGGCGCGAGGCCACAGAAGAGCGTGCCCGACCCTAGGGAGGGGCAACGATCAACGTCGGGCGCGGGAAGCGGCCACGGGCGAGAACGCACCGAAGAAGGAGAGGGCGAGAAGCATCGCGCCTTTGCGGCCCAAGATGTCTGACAGTCGACCTGGGGGACGGGTGGCACAGTGAGCGAGTGCGAGTGTGGGTGGTGGGGGCGGGGGCGGGGGCGGGACGCACCATATAGAGGAGTGAAACAGCAGACAGAGAGGAGATAGGATGTGCCAATGTATGAGGAGCGATTTGATTCGTTGAAGTAGCTGCCGATGGGCGAGAGCAGAGTGGCGACGATCGTGCCTGGAGCGCGCGCGAAGGGGAGGGTGAGGGGGGACGGAGTGAGTTAGCGGAATTGAGCGTACCGTCCAGGGCACCGAGGAAGACGGCGCTCCAGAGACCGGCAAGGACCCAGATGAGGTCGGTGCGTGAGATCTTGTTGAGCGATGGGGGCTCAGCGGGGTCTGGGGAGGGCGTCCTTGTGGAGGTGGCGGAGCGGTAGGAGCGTGGGCGGGCGCTGTGGTCGTGGAGGAGAGGGCGTGTGTCGTCGGAAGCGCGGTGGAGGAGGGAGTGGGACATGGCGACGGACGGCAGGGGGAGAGCACGGGTGAGGGTGCGATATACTGGGTGAATTACAGCTCCTCCCGAAGCTGGGAGAGGGCGAGAAGACGGGAGAAGCGAGAATCGAGAATCGAAATAAGTACAGGATCCGAAGGAGGGGAGACAAGGAAGGAAATGTCTTACCGCGAGGGATGGATCAGCGAAGAAGCAGAGGTCTGGCGGGGGCGGGAGGAGGGAGGAGAGGATGGCAAGGAGCGCGGGGGAGAGTGGGCGTACTTATAGTTGTGGCGGATTGGCGGCGGTCGCGCGTATTCCGGAAAACGGGAGGGGCGGGGGCGAAGCGCAACATGCGCTGGAGGAGTGCCGAGCGAAGAGCGTCCTGTCCTCCATGTCCGCTTTCGTTCTCGCTCTGGCTCCCGCTCTCGCTCTCTCGCTGTGCGGTGGCAGCGTCTGCGCGCGTGCAGTGTTCTTGCAGAGCTGCTTAGATCTCGCGTAGATCTCGCCAGGCACTGTCATCGTCCGTCGTCCTCGGCCCGTGCTTCTCCCGCCACTCTCCCCCTCCTCCTCCTCCTCCTCACCCAAGCTCTCCTCTGCACCCCGCACTCCCGACCACTCCCCCGCCGCACACACACCGCCTCTCCTCCTCCTCCCCCTCCCCCTCCTCCTCCCCGTCCCCGTCCCCGTCCCCGTCCACCGCATCGCACCCCACCCGATCCCACACAAGCGCCCTCCGATCCACGCGGGATCACTCGTCACGCCCCGACCCTCTCCTCCTTGATCTCGCCTCATCTTCCTACCGCACCGATCCCGCCAGCCACCGACCGCAGCCCGTCCCCAATCCTCGACGCCACCGCTATTAGTACTCTCCACCACGTCCTATCTACGGCCCCCCTCCTGCTCTGCTCTGTTCTCCCTCCGCCCTCCGCCCGGCCCTACACTGCACCAGACCCAGACCCCCGCTTCGGGCAGTTCCCCATCCCTCCCCGTCGGCTCGCATTGATTCGTGCTGATGCGCCCTCTCATATAGAAATTTGATCCGTGCAAAATCGGACTCCTACACACGAGTCTGTACGGCATCTCCGCAAATTCCCTCTCCGACCCACTCCCTCCCTCCACCCACGAATACAAATTGTCCAGCACCCCCTCGCAGCAGCCCTTCAACAACAGCAACAACAACAACCCCTCCTCACCGGTAGCAACACCCTCAGTCGCCACAAGAGTCCATCTTACCGGCTTCCAGCCAGGCCAGCCCATCGCTGGCCCCTCCCTGTTTCGTACCCTTCTCCGCACCAGTATGCCTGAACCAATCAAACCGGACATACGTCTGAGAAATGAGCGCGTTCTCGACCCCCTCCCGTGGCGCCTTGTCCGGAATATGACTCAAAATCCCGGCCTCGTCTCGACATACACATTCGTAGAATATTCCCCTGCGCCGCCAACAGCCGCAAACGGGTGCGAGCGTCTCTTCCCTTCCCGTTCTATGATGCTCGAGGTGCGGATTCCATCATGTCATCCTCCGATCTTGTCGTAGGTATCTCCCTCGCCGTCCAATGACAGTCCCTTGCCCCGAGCCGCGTTCTCAGCACATGATTGTCGCGCTCGTCCTAGTGCTGCCTTCCTGACCCCCTTTCTGAAGTATGGCAGGTTCGTCTGCCTCGTGTGGCTTCGAGCCACGACCTGCGGGCCGCTATCTGCTCGCATGCATACATTGCTAGCTGGGGCACCCGCATTTTGTCCCGTCCACGTTCCTCGCGCGGGCTTTTCATAGATCCGTGCCTTGCTTCTCCCTGAACACCGAACGGCAACAGCCTGCCTCCTCCTGCCGTGCTCCCAGTAAGTTGTGCTCCACGTCGCTGGAAATGTTGCCTGGATGCCATTCATTCAGGGCATCTTGTATGACATACACATCACTTTGTTTGTGCGCACGGTACCATGCTGTGACATGCAGCGATTACCCAAGGCCCTGCTTCGACTTCTCGCCTTCGCCGCACATCGGAGCCTCTATACCCTGGGGTCAGTCGGTCATGAGTAGGCTCCCTCATGTCATATACTCTCAGCGTTGCTTGCTTCCTACCGGTGAGTTCACCAGCCGTATCTCATCTCCTCGGACCTCCTAACCTATACGCAGATGCTCTCTGGAAATGTCTAGAACAAAAAAACGCGGGATACCTTTGGGAGGGCAATTATCGAGTGTCCTTGCAGAATATAGACGACCAAGACCATCCGAGTGCGCGGAAATTGTCATATTCTTACGCTTCCATGTACGCTGTCCGTCCCTGCGCCAAGCCCGCTAAACGCCTCCCGTTACATCCTGGATTATTTCCAGGTCATCGGAACATGCACGTCGTTTCAGCGCGTATGTCCCGTCTGCACCGTGATGACCAAGCGCCCGCAAGTTCCGCACAAGCGCTTCAGCTCGCACAAACCCAACACAGGTTACCTACGAACACGAGGTCGGGCCCGACGCATACTTCCTTCTTCCATCCGACAGAACCATTACGCGCGCCGCAACACAGTCTCCCTGCGGTGTTGTATTGCATCCCTTCTCCATCGTTACGTCGCCGTGCGCCCGTAGTGTTCCGCATCGGACGCAGCAGCTGCCAGGATCCGCGCCATCCACATCTTACGCCCCCTGACCCTCACCGCAGGTTCTTCGCCTGATCCCTTCGGAATGCTATCTTATGTGCAGTACGTGGTGTGTCCCCTTCTACGCGCGCATTAACGCACGAAGGTCCACCAGCTAGTTCCTGAATGACAGCACCACACCGGGTTCACGCGCGAGCATCAGGCCTTCGCGTCCACCCCGGCGGCACAGCCGCGTCCCGCAGGCGTGGTGTGCGTCCTGCTGCTCGCTGCCTGCACGGGCGCTCCGATATCATATCGCGACAGGTCCACATCCCATGTTCTTCTCCTCGCCCATCCGTCCGCCGCCGCCGCGCGCAATACCATTTCTCCACAGATTTTCCTCGGCGGGCGGGCGATTTTCTGGTTGGGGAGTGCGTTCTTGGCGCGGGCGCGGGCGCAGGCCGTGCGATCACCTTGTCTCGAAATCTCGCCCGCTCGTCGCTCGCCGCTCGCCCACTCGTCAAACGGTGCGTGCGCCGTGCTTGGTTCCGTCCCCGAAGCCCGAAGCCCGATGCTGGCCGGCGGCCGCGCCTGAATCACGAGCGTGCGCCCACAAATATCTGCGTTGTGTATGCGGGGAGGGGCTTGTTCTGCATTCACACTCCGCGCCCACAGATTGGCTGTCGTGCCCCGGGGGCGTCGACAATGCAACGAGAGCGCGTCTCTGTCATCGTCGTCGTCGTCGTCGCCGCGCTCGTCGTGGCCGGTTTCCCCGTCCCCGCGGTCGGGCCGGTAGAAAGCGGACGACCGCAATCTGCGCGGTACAGCTCAGAGTCGTGTTGGGACCCGGTCGTGTGTGTGTGTGCGCGCGTCCGATCGCATCGTGCGCACCGTGGCCGCAAGCGCCGCGCGTCGAACGGCGCGTGGGCGGTGCCTGTATTACCGGGCTGCTACTGGTGTAGGCTAGTGTGGGCGCACAGCATGCGAGTCTCAGGTCGGTCTTGATGTGATGTACGCGTTTAGGTTGCAGGGAAGGGTGCGCGCGTCGGGCGCGGGAGCGGGGCTCGTCGCCCAGTTTCTGAAAAGATCTGAACTCCCAGAGTCAGAGTCAGAGCCACAGCGCCCATTCGCCCCGCCCCCGCCCGCCCGATGCGACGTCGTCACGCTCGGGTTGATGTTGTGTCTCTGCATCAACGACGCATCGGGCGTCCTCTCCCGCGCTGACTCCCGAGTCCTGAGTGTGTGTGTCCACTCTGCGCTGGGACGCCCTGCCCCTCCCTTCCCCCCTCCCCATGGCCCATTATGCGCGTGCAGAGCGGTGCTGGCTTCTGTGACTCTGAGACCGTGGACGTGTGTGTGACGTTTCACCCGTCCTGCGCTGCAGACGATCCCTCCGACCCATCGGAGCTCGCCCCGCTTCGCAATGTCACTTGTGTCCATGGCCCTCCCCCCCCTCCCCTCCCCCGGCCCCTCCCCCTTACCCGCCCTTCGAGGTCCGCGAGCCCAAGCCGCACGGTGCGCTCGCGGACGATCTCGGAGCCTAGAATGAGAACGCGCTCCCGACGCTCGGTGCGCACGTCAGACCCCCAGACTGAGAGAGAGAGAGCACGCACGCACCCGCGCGTGCCAGTGTCTGTTCATTCATCGCCGTTGCCGGTGTACGTGTACGTGTGTGTGTGTATGTATGTACACACGCTTCCGTCGCGAGGTCGGACCTCGGACGATGGCCGGCGTTCACACAACCTCGCCTCGCCTGGCTGGGCGAGCCCTCCTGGCAAGGACGCTGACCGCCTCGGGTGGGGACTCGTGTTCCGCTCGTGGACTGTGTGTGCACGACTGCACAGCCACTCCGATCGGGAGGGTCGCAGCAGGGGAAGCTGCAAGCGGGGAACCTGGATCACGAGAAGGGAGGGCAGGGTGGCCCATGGCCCGGAGCTTGTGGTGGTGAACGCCGTGCGAGTGGGGGGGTGTAATTGGTCGTTGAGAATGTTGTGGTGGGAGGTGTGGCGATCATCACGCATCAGACGCGGTGTGCTGACGGATGTACAAAGTGAAGGGAGCGGACGAGGGAGGGGCGTCGTCCGCTCGGAGAGCCGGGCTCTGCTCGTTGCGGTCTTACTGCGGGTGGGCTGCCTCTGTGTCATTCGATGCGCTTTGCTGCAGCTTTGGGGGACGTTGGCCGCATGTGACGACGATGACGATGACCAAAACCCGCAGGGTCGGGTGTTTGAGCAACAGCCGGTGTCTGGGCCGAATCACAGTGGGCGATCCGTCATCGCAGCGGTAGGGGCTTTGTTTGCTCCGCTCGTACATGGTACGTCGGAATATTACTTGTGCTTTCGAACGCTGAATGGCCTGATCGTCAGCTTGCGCTCGTTGTGCACGATGTCTAATAGCTCTCGCGCCGCCGGTGCCATACTAGCGGCTCGTCCAAGCGCTGCAGCGGCGGCAGCCCGCCACCTGTCGACGTCCCGTTCATGGGCCCACCCGGATACGAACGCATCCCCAGGTTTGCATGGTAGCCGCGAGAGTGGGCGGACTTAGCAACGGCCCATCTCAATCTCAATGTCGTCCCTCTCACCACCCACCTGCATTTCCAGGCCAACCAGGCTCGGTCACCTCCTCCAAACCGGCTGACTCTGACAGGCCGTACGCCTGGCGTCCACGTCCACGCCCAGTCGCGATCCCTCCGACCGCGGCCCCCCCCCCCGTACAGTCAGCAGGCGGAGACGATTGGAGACATCTCGTCGGGCCAGCTCCTCTCCATCACGTTTCGCCCTACTGCGCGCCCGGTTAGGCTGTACTCACCGCGGCGGCCACTGGGCCTGTCGGCGCGCGCCCAGTGGCCGGGGGTGGTGGGGGAGCAATCACCCGATGTCCGGGCTGTTCGCAGGTGGTGCGTGGTGCGTGGTGTCTTGACGTTTTGGGGGGGGGGGTGGTACGTTCGAATGTGAGTCGTGTTGGGAGAGACGGAGAAGCCGGTGTCGTACGTTGCAGGAGTGGGAAGCATCTCCGGGTGGGATGGCTGTTGCGGGCCCGGGCCCGGGCATGCTATGAGCTCGGCGAGGGCGTGGTGCTGTTCTGTTCCTTGCCCTCGCTGATGTTTGACGACTGCCGAGAATTCGCTGAGCGTGTGCACCTATAGGCGCAGCGTTCTGTACAGAGTGTTGCTCGGAACGTACACCGTCGCTGGTGAGTTCTAGTCAGCCAATTGAAGCAACGTTGAGCCCGGCACGTTTACTTTCGGCAGATGCTGTTATTCCGACGGCGGAGAAGCGGGCAGCGACGAGTTGGAGGGATACAACGTGTAGAAGTATCCGACTCGTACCAGCACTGAACAGTATCCGGACGGACATGGCTCGTGTGTTTCGACACAGCGAGGCTGCGTGTCAAGCACTGGACAACGTATGCGTGGTGCGTCTGCCGTCAACAATATCCTACTTTTGACTGGTCAGACACTGACTGTTAACGCTAGTATACCGCACGCCACCGGTCATGCCCCGGTCTACTCTCCCTCGCCACGTACGAACTTGCGCCTACAGCGACCCGTCATTCCTTCTTCAACATGCGTCATGTGCTCGGGTAAAACACTATAGCCAGCGACATGTCCGCGCTGATACGCGACAGTCACAACTGCCCACAACGTGACTGGACATGGCGTGTGTGGGCGTCTTCTCAGGAGGGCCGTGCCGCGATGGCACCACGCCGACGGCCCACGCGTCACTCGTCGGGGAACTCTGCGATTGTCCGGAGCCTTCTTGCGCGAAGGTTCGGCGCAGGGCTCCGCCAGGACACCATCCAGACCAGGAACCGAAGCTTGTGTCCGAGTCCAAGCACCCCGTCCCGGTCCCTGTCAAGCTCGCAAACCGGCGTTCCGAGAGGACTCGGATGGCTCTCAAGCCCGGCTGCCAGTACTAGCTGGATGCGAACTTCGGCTGATACGCACTGGTGGCTTCAGCGACTTGACATGAAGTATTGCGCGCTCAGCATGTATTGCGAGTGCGGACGTCAGAAGCGCTGCCTTCAATGAACGCCCGCGCTCCCATGGAAGGGCGTAGCACGCGAAGCTTGTAGTCAGGCTGGCAGCCGTGAGTGCTCCCGCCATGCAGTCTTGACCTGACGTCCACTGTATCCCATCTTGAGTGTCATTTCGACGCATAAGTCCTCATTTTGAGATACGGCTGGCAGTATCCCCGAATGCGGTACTATGATTTCGGACGTTCCGCAAGTATCGACTTCGAGCGACCGGCCAGACGGACACGTACGGTGAGTGCATCACATCGTCCCCGCACGCCATGGCAGCGCAGACTGACAGATTTGAACCACATTGCATACGTATACGGGGCAATGTTACGTGGCAGCGCGCCCTCCCGGCAGCGTCTTCCATGCATCGGCGTACTAAACGGCAATACCGGCGCCATCCCTGAGCGCCCGACATCGACCGGGGACGGTCCAGGAACGCCTCTCCGCTCGCTCATTCTAACGAATCAGGTCCTATATTACCAGGCGTGGCTCGCTCCCCGTCATAGCCTCGACGACGCCCGAACGAGTGCGTGGCCGATCGGTATCTCCTCGATTCCGCCGGCACTGTCGACCTTGCCACATCGCGACCGAACCATGCCTCGTCCACTGCTCGCTACACCATCACTATTGTGCCAGTCCCGGATTCAATATTCAAGCTTCAGGCCCGTTCAAGGTCCAGCAGAATTCAGCTCGCTGGCACTACGGCGGGTGGCGGCACTTGCCGCGCCAGACCTTCTCGTGCCTCCGAGCCCTCGCCGCCTGGGCAAGATTCTCACAACCCGTCAAACCGCCATCTGCGCAGGCCAAACCGGGCTGATCGTCCTTGTGGCACCGGGTCGGACCGCGCTCACGCACGTCCATGGTCGGACGTTGGGATTGATATTGGGCAGGTACGTGTGGGGCGGTAGCGCGCGGACCTGCTTACGACAAACCCATGCTGGGCTCATCCCTGGAGGTCTGATGCCATCGTCCGCTTGACAGCCCACACGGTGTGCACGGCACCTCACGGTCTGTCATGAGCTCGAGCTCGGGAGCATGCAGGCCCATGATTTGGGGCGCTGTGATTGTCTGTTCGTCTGACCTGCCTCCTTCCACCCTCCAGGGATCATCATGATACGGCCGGCCGCATTAGAGCCCAGGCAACGCACATGTCCACGAAGCTCGCCCCGAGATCATCACCAGGACTCTGACCACCCCGTCTGCGCACGCCCATCCACCGCTGCACCCGCCCGGTGCGGCCCAATCAGGTGCGCCCGGCCCCCTCATACCCCGCATCCTGCCGTCCTCCGCCCCCACGCCGCCGTGCACGATCTGACGCCTCGGAAGGGCTGCTTGCAGTGCATCCCCATCTCCCATCGCACCATCGCAAGTACTGGGGCAGTCGCCGGGATCAGGCGCGCGACGCTCATTTCCGCCAATGGTCCCGGTGGCTGATCAGACCCGCAACACAACAGAACGGCGACCGTCCTTCTTTCATCTGCAGCGTGTTCGCACGCGCATCGCCGCGCCGCCCAGCCAATGTGCCCATGCACTCGGTTTGGCGGTCGTGCGCTCTGGAGGACGGGACTCGGAGAGAGCCAGAGGGTCGGACGGTGGGCGCTCGCGGCGGCTTGTGAGCATCAGTCATGCAAGCTCAATCAGAAGTGCGCTCGGAGATAGACCTCGTTTGGGGAGCCAAACGCCAGAAGGGAGCGAGGGCGTTCGAGGCGCGTGTGCGTCTCTCGTCTCCTTGTCCTTGTTCTTGTTCTTGTTCGTGTGCTTCCGCTTCCTTTTCCTCTCCATCCTCTTTGCAGGCATCGTCGTGCCCTTCTGCCGACCTCAGGGAAGCACCGCGCCCCACAGAGCTTCGCTGGAGCCCGTCAGCGCGACTCGAGGAGCGAAGATGCGCCCCCCCTGGTGCGTCAGGATTGGCAGAACAGAACGCGGGTATGCCACTTCCCTGGGCGTTAGTTAGCATACCTGCAGCTGTTCGCACCAGATGCACATCAGATCAGGACGCATGGTTACAGCGGACGGAACCTTGTACGGCTTCGACGAAAGACTCCGAGACGACCGCCTGACAAAGGTAGAAATGGACCGGCCAGTGCCAGCAGCTAATTATGCGTGACGACCGCACGACGCTGGCTGTGGCCATGTCCGTAGAGGGAGCCTGGGAGCTGGTGCCAATCCGTTGTCTGCACTTGGAAAATTAAGGTACGCGCGGTATGTCAGCACCGGTGGGAAGTACGGACGTTTGCCAACATACGCGGACGATGAAATGCGATTTTTGGTTCATCTTCCGAAAACGATGAATTGCTTGCTTTGTCTGGGCTCAGTGTTTTGCGCGTAAGAGTTTTGGCTGGCCGTGTGGGTCCGTGCACGCAGCCTTCGTGAGCGGTATAGTAATGATATGCCAGTGTCAGGCGGAGGGTGATATTGGGTTTGTATGTCCGCCTTCTGTCTACACAGAGTAGCTAGAAGCTAAGAAGGCTGCGGAGGAGCGACGGAGCAAACCTGAGAGGCAGATGGAGATGTTCCAGAGCCATAATTACCGTGCCTGATAAGCGTGCGCCCGGTTGTTTCAATCTTGAAGGGCTAGCGGCTATATGGAACATCCCACGAAGACGCAGGGGTGTTGAACATGACACTATGTCCACGGGTTACGTCGAACGAAGGACGCCAGTACGCCATTTCGTAGCCTCGGGTCTGGATGAGGGGTGCTTGCGACTGCGATGTATCCGGATGTCGAGAGAGAGAGGTAGTTGGTTGAGCGAGAGTGATCGGGCCAGACCACGGGCGCTGCCGTAAGAGGTGCTGATGTAATACTAGTAAGACAGTAAGGAGAGTAATAAGCAACGGCCACGAGCTGCTTAGCGCGCCTTCATTTGCAAGCTTGGCTCTAAGCGGCCTCTGCGCGACGACCGACGTCCACCTGCCCCGCTGGACAAGCCCTCCCATCTTCTCCCTCTCCCACCGACGTCGACGAGCTCTGCACCCCTAGCTCGACCCTGACGACTCATCTTGGTTTTCTGCTCGTAGTCCAGTGCTTGCGGCCCTCGTCCTCTGTCCTCTTACCTCCGTGCCTTGATCTCGCCTAGGCAGCTCGACGTCTTTCGCTCCCTTGCCAGTCATGGCCCACTCAAGCCCCCGTTCTGAAAACCTCAGCCCCATTATCTCCTCTCATCAGGCTCTTCCAGTCCACCCTCTTTCGCCAACGAGCCCGAGCCAGTCGGCATGGAAGTCCATCTTCAGGATAGGCAGCCAGTCCTCCAAGAAGGTCGCACCCTCCTCCTTGACGTTGGACACCAATGCCATACACCGCACTCCACCGCAAAGCGCATTCACTCCCCTCGCCAGCGCGGCTTCTTCCATTCCGGCCCTTCTCGCCTCCCCGGATCGGCGGTCTTCTTACAATTCCTCGAATACCCTCTCCAGCGACTCCAATCCGTCTGTACCTAGGGCCGCACAGGGAGCTCCGAGCACTTCGGATTACTTCCAACATGGTCCTTCGTCCGAGGCGGACCCTGCCCATAGCGCAGACAAAGTGCGATCCAAGAAGCGGTCCGACAGACAGCGTATGCTGGGCCGCAAGGCGTCCCAAACCGCTAATTCCTCTCAGCTCTCCTTCATGCCGCCCACACCGCCTACACCAACACGCGCCGGACCGCTCTCGCCCAAGGCAATAGGTGCCAATGCGTCGCGGTTCATCCGTCGCGTCGCGTCGGCACCCAATGCCAAGGGTCTCTTTTCGCTCAGTACCCGCTCGAACGTTACGACGACGAAGAACGGCTTACTGTCTCCGGGCAACTCGATGCCGCCGATGTCACACTCGGCGCATGATCCGTCCGAGCAAGGAACGAATTCCCTGGAGACACTTTCGTCAGCGTCATCGCGAGGTGCGCCTGCGCGCCAGACGCGTTCAGCAAGCACGAACGCGCTCAAGACGAAAGATCGGGTTACGAATACGCTATCATCAGAGGGGCCGGGGAAGATTGCGTTCCGAAGGACATACTCGAGCCATTCTATAAAGGTCAGATCGGTAAGTGGCGCCCTTCAATTCTTCCACTCTACCTCCCATGACGAGAGGCGCGCGTAGGTGGAAGTGGGTCCGGGTAGCTTCCACAAGATCAAAATGCTGGGAAGAGGTGATGTTGGGAAGGTGTATCTCGTACGGGAGAAGAAGACGGGAAAGCTCTTCGCCATGAAAGGTGCGCCGTTATACTCCCACCATGCATCGAAACCTCCTCAACAAGGCATGCAGTCCTTTCGAAGAAGGAGATGATTGAGCGGAAAAAGATCAAACGCGCATTAACGGAGCAAGAAATCCTAGCAACGGCCAACCATCCTTTCATCGTCACGCTATACCACTCGTTTCAATCGGAAAATTTCTTGTATTTCTGCATGGAGTACTGCATGGGTGGCGAGTTTTTCCGCGCGCTTCAATCGCGGCCAGGGAAATGTCTCTCCGAGGATGCCTCGCGCTTTTACGCAGCAGAGGTGACCGCAGCCCTGGAATACCTCCACTTAATGGGATTCATTTACCGGGACTTGAAGCCAGAAAGTACGTGTTGAGGTTCCCGCGAACGTTAATTTTGATGCTGTGTTAACCTGCCACCGTCCAGACATCCTACTACACCAATCTGGGCATATTATGTTATCGGACTTCGACCTGGCGAAACAGTCTGGCGAGCGTGGAGGTCGGCCCGCGATGATACACCAGGAGGAGAATGGGGTAGGCACCTGTCTTCCATATGCCTGTCATTGCGCTGTGCTGATCGAACGCCCCGCTGCCTCGCCCTGTCACAGATACCCTTGATCGATACCCGCTCGTGCACGGCAGACTTCCGGACAAACTCCTTTGTAGGCACAGAGGGTAAGCTTCTCGTCATCACTGATTACAGCGGATGGAGAGCGGTGCATTGATGTTGTGGCGTTGCATTGTCACTTTCCTCAGAGTACATCGCTCCCGAGGTCATCCAAACGTCTGGCCATACCTCCGCCGTTGACTGGTGGACACTTGGAATACTGATCTTCGAGATGATCGTAAGTGTCACGTACATCGCTCCAATCCCCCGTGCACTGGGCAGTGCGCATCTGGCTATTCCCACACGCTGACGTCTCGTCCATGCAGTATGCTACCACCCCATTCAAGGGTGCAGAGCGTAACGACACGTTCCATAACATATTGAACTTACCCGTTCAGTTCCGGGACACGCCCAAGGTGTCGCAGTAAGCACGTTCCGCACCAACTTCTCACGCTATGTTGCTCACCGCGCTACGACTCGTGCAATTACGTCCTGACACAGCGCCTGCAAGGACGTCATCACGCGGCTCCTCGATAAACGGGAATGGACCCGTCTAGGCAGCAAAAGCGGCGCCTCGGAGGTCAAGCAGCACAAGTGGTTCGCCAAAATTACTTGGGGTCTTCTGCGGAACACGCAGCCTCCGGTAAGTCACCCTGCCACCTCTCTTTGATCGCCCAAATCCGGCCAGCGAGTGCCCATCGTCCCCTCCATATGTCCGCGGCATAAGCGCGTGGCCGTGGGGACGGCGCGCACATGCCTCATCCCAGCTCATTCCCTATAAGGGAATTCGCCCGGCGTTGCTTTCAGGGTTCACGCGCCGTGGCGGCTCATTGGTTCGGGCGCGGTCGTTCAGAAGAGCGTCTGATAGCCTTGTGTTGAGTCGGCTACGCCGTCGCGGTGCGCTGGGCTTTTCGGAGATCCCACGTCTGCCGTGAACAACTTGCCGAAGTTGAAGATCCGCCGAGCCTGCGTTGAGCGATCGCGATCCTCAGTCGGGGTCCTGTGAGATCCCGTTTTGTATCTCGTCCGTAGTGCGGCTGCGCGCGGGATACAATAACCCGACCCTGCGCATGTCATCATCCCGGCGGTGGCGAGATGTGTAAATTGATTCTCCGCGGTATGATGCAGCCGTCGCGTCGTTGCGTCTCCGCTTCCATATCTCCGGTCCAAGTACACCACGACGTCTTTGATTTGCACCACTTTGTGCTGCTCAAACCTGTGTCACGTTCGCGTCCGATATTGACGCCTTTACCACCACCTGCAGATCGTGCCCACAGCATCGAACGGGATCGACGCAGTGAACTTCCGACAGATGCACGAGTCGACGTCGCTGCAGCTCGAGAAGCAGAGTCCATCACCCATCCAGGGCGTGGCTGGCTCCAGCGTCCCCGGAACCCCCGGCCTAGGCGGCGAGGACGGGCTCGATCCATCACCGCAGGGTGTGGACGAGTTCAGCGCGTTCTCAAGTATCACGCTGCACTACGATGGCGAAAGCTGAACGCGTCGTGTCGTGTCGCGCGCGCGCGTGCGTGTGTGTGTGTGCGGCGGGACATTCGTCGATCTTGGAGCGGGTACTGGCTAGATACGGGATCTGTGTAGAGATAGCGTGTGATCAGTGGTGCTGATTAGACAGCCGCGTTATTGAAGCGCTCCCGCCCGACGTGTCTGTGGCTGAACCTGCTCCTACTTTGAGTACGAGAATTATGCAGAAGACAGGAATGTACCGAACGTTCGGAACAGAGACTTTGTTGCTTTGAGAATGTGGTATACGGGTCATTTCTTTCGATATGCGAAAATCTGCTCGGGACAATTTGCTCGCAACATATCTCGTAACATATTTTGTGCACTGATGATGGGTAGAAATAGTGAGCGTCGAGCCTAGATGAGGCCGCATTCATGGACTAGATGCGGGCGCTTGGTTTGTATGATACATAAGGCGCTTGAGTGCAGGAGTACGAGGAGGGCAGCTCAGAAACCGGAAAACCTTCAAATATGTCTCGCAAATCAGGCAAAGAGCGTTCGAAAGCTCGTTCTATGCATAAACTGAAACGCATGCAGGCTCACAGAAGGGCAAAAGCTTCTTCGCGCCATTCTGGGTGCTCGCGCCGTGCTAGGTCATGCAGGTCAAGCTTACAGTTGGTTGTACAGAAGCCTTCTGTACAGGTATATCCTGAGGATATACCACTTCGATGCGCTGCCGGAGTCTCGATCACACTACTCTCTTGATTGTGTTGACCTCGCATAGATGATCTTGGATGTCATCACTATAATCTATAAATCTAAGCAAGTATTATCTATGCAATATAACAAGGATCTATCAGCGCTCCTTTAGAAGCACAGGACACAAAATTTGTAGGGGTTGCCGTCTATCCGGAAGGCATCGAGATGCTCGGTTTTGTTACAATCATGCCCCTTTGTGCTCGGTTTGCTCAGTCTCCCAGACTCATCATCACCCATACTCTCCAGTCCTTCTTGCCATTTGGCCACACTTCACCCAGCGTGGCACACGTCTGTGTCTATTATGTCCTGTGCGCACCAAGTCCAGACCTCCGGCCATATCTCTGACCAGAGTCTGGTAATGCTTATGATACCGACTTATTCTTATCTATTTTCCCTTACTTCCGACACCACACTTACTTCGCACTCCCAGTCCATCCCTATCGGACTCCAGTAACGTCCTGTCAGATTCTGGTCCTATTCCTGTTGGACTTACCTCTTCTGACCTCATCGCCTGGTCTCACTACTCCTCCATTGGTATTTCCGTCTAGTTCTCTAGTTTAGATATCTCGTTAAACCACATAGTGTCCTTCCGGCCTTTGTCCTACCTCTGTCTTGTCCTCACTC
Source organism: Trametes gibbosa (assembly GCA_022606055.1). Taxonomy (NCBI): domain Eukaryota; kingdom Fungi; phylum Basidiomycota; class Agaricomycetes; order Polyporales; family Polyporaceae; genus Trametes; species Trametes gibbosa. Next base: position 719,714 of record JABYQJ010000008.1, read on the forward strand.
TAGTCATCCTTCTTGCCGTCTTGTAAACCTCTTCCCTGAATCTGATTTTATCCTTCTTGGAACTCTGTCTGGACTGCGGTCCCCAGACACATCCTCCTGTAAGTTCTAAAAGCCTCAGTTTCCAGTTCTAGTCATCTAGTCCAAATCCTGACACCACATACCGTCACCTGATGATAGTTTTGCCGCGGCCTTGAGCCCCGTGCGTGTAGAAGTCCGGTCAGAACCATCTCTCCTCCGACCTGAACTCCGGGTGTCCTTTATACTGAACTCCCACCGGAATTCCAGTCAACCCGTCCTGGCTTCAGCCTGCACACACACTTCCAACATGCAGTCCCAACCACGATGAGAGCTTGCGGGGCTAGTGGGAGCGCAGAGCTGCACGTTTGCACTCAAAATGTTGGGCACTGCAGAGCACACCGACACACAATGTCAGGCCTCACACAAAAAGGATCCAAGCCCACAGTTGCAAGGACCACAGTAGGGAGCATCAACCCATCTTTGTATATCATGCTATAGAGCAATAATCTCAGTCTGTATTCGCAGGACTGATATACAAAGCTAATGGACCTATAGAGCAATAATCTCACAGTGCTAATCAGTAAGGTAATCAAGTAAGAAGACATATCATAGCCAATACAAACTGAGGTGAGCAAGCACAAACAGAGCATACAAGTACATATTGGAAACAAGACATGTATCATAGGACCGGGTGTCCATGAATCAGCACAAAGCACAAGACAGGAGTCCTTGTGATGAACACAATCACGCGCAGGCGCAGCGTACTGCGCACTCCCTAACTGCCACATCCCAGAGTCCAATAGATGCATCATGCCGGCAGTAGGTGCGGGGGAACAGGGATAGAGTTTGGTTGGACAGGAGGAGATGGCAGTACTGCAGGAGACGTTCGTGGTGAACGCGGCCCTGCCGGCGGGCCCTGTACATCCTGTCAGCGCCACCGCAGCCGGTGCTGGTGCGGCGTGCGCCGTCCAGCGTGCACGCTGCGGGCGAGAGGGGAGGGAGTAGGCTGTCGGGCGATCAGATCAGTAGAATGGGCAGCTTGTGACGTGATGGGGGATGGACGAGCACGAGGCGGGCGGACGGGGGGGCGAGGACCGAGGGCGGAGAGAGGGAGCCGGAGATGGGAGGGCGGGCGCCCAAAGGGAGGAGGAGTCGAGATGGAGAAGGGCGTGGTGGTGGGGGCGATAGCGTTGTGGCGCAGAAGCGAGGGGGGTTCGCGGGGTGGGTAGGCGGGCGGAGACTGAGGAGGAGGAGAAGGATGAGGAGGAGGAGGAGGAGGAGGAGGATGAGACGGAGTTCTGCCACTCTCCGTCGTCGTCTGCGGGCGGAAAGCTGTGCAGACCGCACACAGGTGATCGGGGAGGACGGGAGCCGGAATTGGACTAGTGTGGCGGACGATCGTGAGAGGCCGTGAAGCTTGGGGGGCACCCTCGAATGGGGATCAGCCAATGAAGGGGGGCGCTGCCGAGGTGCCGGAGGGGAGGGGCTCGAGCAGCTCTGCGCGCGGGAGGGCTGGGTCTGGTGCGCTGGCACACGGCGAGCACTCCCAATCGGGCAGACGCCTTGCGGGGGCTGGCGGGCGTTTGTCAGCAGGAATGGAATCGCGTACGGCATGCGGAGAGGCAAGTGCCGAGGACCTCATCCGGATTTAGACGGCGATGTTCGATCAGACGCTCTGACTGGATCCGTCGTCCGCCCGTTTCGAGCAGGAGCGCGACGGGGGGGCGGGACGGAGTGGGTGAGTGACTGCAGCAAACTCTAATCGAGCTCGCTGTGACTGCGCGGACCCCGGGGAGTGCGCGAGATGATGACCGGCTCGGTCGAGGAAACTAAGTCCACCGCTCGCGGAGGGCCTTCCTTTTCTGCGGGGGCGTCGAATGCTTTGCTCTGTGCTGGATCTGCCCTAAAAGTGTTCGCCCTCCTCCCCCCGGCCTCCACACTCGCCCTCCGCTCTCCCCTGCACAGCGCACTCTGCTGCCTTCGGTCGAGAGAACGAGAACCCAGAAGCAGCGGCGCGCACTTCCCCTTCTGCCTCGTGCCCTTCATCTCCTCCTCCTCCTCCTCCTCCTCCTCCTCCTCCTCCTCGTCCACCATGTCCGCCGACCTCTACCCCCAGTCCGCGTATCCCGCGCGCCCCTCCTACCAGCAGCGCCCCGACCAGCCCTACCAGCTCTCCACCTCCCCCAATGTCGTCTATCCCCCCCAGCTCCTCCCCTCCCAGCCCCAGTCCGCAATCTCAGACTCTCCCTCCAACGACGCCCACTCCCAGTCCCCCCAGCGCGAGTCCCAGTCCCCCAAGCAGGAGGACAACCCCTCCGTCCAAAAACAAGACGGCACGCCCCAGCAGCAGCCCGCAAAGCCCCAGGCCACCTTCCTCACAAAGCTCTACGCGTGCGTTCCCCTCACGCGTCTCCCTGTATGCGAGCGCTTATCTCCCCTCTTTCCAATCAAGTCTCCTCGAAAGGCCAGAGAACCACCACATGATCCGCTGGGACCCCGCCGGAGAGCACATCATCGTCGAGCGGCCAGAGCAGCTCGCCCTCCATGTCCTCCCAAGCGTCTACCGCCAGTCCCGTTTCGCCAGCTTCTCCCGCCAATTAAACGTTAGTCGCCCTTCCCTCGCCTTTGCGCTCCTTCCCGCCCGCCCTGACCTTTGCCACTTCAGATCTACGGCTTCATGCGAAAGGTCAACCTCCGAAACGTCGACCCCGCGATCGACGACCCTGACGCGAGCACCTGGTGTACGTCCCATCGTTCCTGGCACACTATGCGCCACATCAGGCTGACGTCTGGAATGCAGCCCACCCCACTCTGAACAGGCACTCCCCTCCCGAGGTCGTCGCAAACTTCAAGCGACGCGTCCCTCCCCGCCTTCCCAAGCCCCGTAAGCGCGACAACGATATGCCCCAAATCCCCCCTCCGCGCTCTGCCATCGGTATGGGTCCAGTCCCGCTCTCAGTCCCGTCTGGCGATTTATCGATGTACAAAGGTGGCCGCTCCCGTGGATTCTCTGCTCCGGGGTCGTTCACGCCACTCAGCCAGCCTGGGGCTCCTGGATGGGGCAACAACTATCCGCGTTCCACCCTTCCGCCCTTGACCGTCCCTTCCGACTCGCCGTCGCTCTCGTCGCACGGCAGCATGTACTCTCACTCCTCTCATACCCTGCACCCTGTTACCCCCACTGAAGATACCCGGCCTCCGTCTACGTTTGGTTCCATGAGTTATTCCAGCACCGGCCGTGAGCCGATGTTGATGCCCTCGTCGGGCTCGCAGTATCAGTACTCTGACCCCCAGAGCACCTGGTTTTCGCAGTCCGGCGCACCATCCGCCCCGCACTCGTCCGGTTCGCTTTCTAGTCTGCTCAATCCCAGCAGCAACATGAGCAGCAGCTACTCAACTACCCGCCCGCAGCCTGCCGCTATCAACACCTACACCTCCTACCCTCCCATGAGCCGTAACCATCACAGCGCTGGTCCTGTTTCCCCCGATAGCCGACCAACGTCTGGATATTCGGCCTCGTCGATGTCGTCTCTGCCCACGCCGTACGAGGACTCGAGTGCACATCACTTTGGGCGTCACGACTATTCTCCTCCAGGCTCGGGCCACCGTCGCCCGGGGAGCCCATCGTCATCGCGCCCACCATCGTCCAAATCCTACCCGACCAACAACGGGTCGTTGAGCATTCGCAGGGAGCGAAGGCACAGCCAGGCAATGTCGCCCTACCCGTCGCCCTACTCTGAGCATCCCTCGCACCGCCCCTCCACCTCTCCTCACCCTGCGGACGATCACTCGGCGAACACGGGCATCCCTCGTGTGCGCAGCATGATCCAGCTGCCTTCTGTCGACTCCTCGTACGCCTTCCAACCCTCGCCGGCGGAGTTCGCCTACCAGGCTGTCGACGATGGTGCTCACAGCGGCCATGGAAATGGGATGTACGCTGGGCTCGCTGGTCAGCGCAGCGTGCGACCGTCGACGAGCGCATCGTCGCTCAGCACGACCAGTTCCGCGGCAAACACACCCGGTGGCGACGGCTACGGTCCGGTCGCGGGAGATGCAGATATCACCCGATGTGAGTGAGTCTACCTCACTATATGACGATGTCCATGAGATGCACGCGCTACTACATGTACGGCGTGCATCTACCGTCCAGTAGCACGCCATAGTTTGCTGACCCGTTTTCGCGCCGCTCAGATTCACCCGACTACGGTTACGTGCAGATGGGAGAACACCTCCCGCAGTACGCTAAGGCAGGGGAGCTCTGAAAACGTCGTCCCCCTAGGACGCTTGCGCCATCGCTCGAATGCATTCGCCTTCGTGTTCGGACTTTATCTATGCCGCCCATGCGTTCATGTCCTCTCTCTCTCTCTCTCTCGCACCTACAATCCCCCATAGATGCCTCGACCTCGGCCTGGATCAGCTCACTATATGCCACTCTCGCTCGCCTCGACTTCGTGCGCAGGACGACATTCCCCTTCGGCTCTTCATCTTCTCTCGACGGACTTCCGCGGACGGTCGCTTCGGAGGATTGGGAAGGAAGTCTCCCGGCGACAGAACCGTGCGGCTGTGCAAGGCGATCGCAGTGTCTCGCGCGGGACGCCTCGAGGGCGACGAGTAGGCGACCATCATCCTCGCGTTCCTCTTCGCCAGCATCAACCATCGTCGAAGAGGCGCAAGGTTCGATGCCATCCAGTGGACGATTGGCTTCTGCCAGTGCCTCGATGGCGCCTGCCGTTCGTTGCTGTGCGGGGGCGGCAGGTTGACTGGATGATGTGCAGGCTGTGTCCGTGGGCCATGCGGTATATTCTGGTCGCCGTGTTCTGATGACGCGCGCCTCGGACGCTTCTGTTTGTGTCACCTCTGGGTTGGGGAGGGCGTGCCTGCGCTGTCCATCCATCTCAGTTGCACCATCTTGTACGAACTTTTACTCCCGTCCGTCCATCCGTTTCCCTGTTCATCTATCGGTGGTCATTGCTTGATGTCCACCCATTATTATCGCCCCATCATCTCCTTCTCCCTTTCCTCGGTGCCCGCAGCCCGTCCGTTACTCCCCCTTTCCTGCTTACCATCCGCTCCCCCAGTTGTTCATCGGCAACTGTGACGGCTACCCTTACGTCTTCTTTGTTGCCGCTGGGATCATCATCACCATTACCCACACATGTCTCATAGTCTTGTCTCCGCCTGCTCTGTCGCTCTTCCGTACGTTCGTTTGCGTTTATGTCCATCTGTCGCTCGCTCGCCTCCCTGTGTACTAGCCCTTCCGTTCTCGATGATAGCTGTATTTGTTTGTGACTTTCCCTATTTTCCTTCTGCTCGTTGCCAGGCCGGCCGGCGGCTACTTTCATCGTTCCCGCCATCCCTCTCTTCATCCACTCCGCCTCACATTGGCCTGCCGCCGCCGCTCGCTGTAACATTTTCGCGTCGCCTCCGTTCATTCGCTCGTCTCATCTCATATCGTCTCGATCGCCCGCAATTCCCCCGTATATACATTGTGCCCGCAGACTCTACAGCTCGTTCGTTACTGAAATATATACCCCACTCTCCGGACTACATCTAGAACTCGGACCGATATTCTCCACGATGTTGTGTGCGAGTTGTTCGTGCGCGCGCAACCCCGCCGCTGCGTGCATAGATGCATATCAAGAGCAGAGACATGCCCGTGATGTCGGTGTCGCCCGAGTCGCGGTCTGTCAAGCCGGGGCCACGAGTGCGATAACGGAAGGGTTTTCCTGGGCGTTGGCTAGGAGCGGCGACGGCCAGACTCGGGTACGCAAGTGCTGCAGCAATTTTGCGTGCTGTACTTGCGACCCGGTGGCCGCTGTGAGCGGCAGCGTTTTACAGAGACCCCGGATGCGCACCGGGCCCCAGATCTGGTACACCCGATCGCGTTCAGTTGTGCGAACCAATCAACGCGCGGTCGCGGAAGCAAAATATTCGACGCTGCGTGTGTACGCGGGCGTCTGACACGACACCTTTATACAGCTCGGTCACGCTGACGTAGGCGCTGTGATGCCAGTCACGACTCGTGACTGTGTGCCAAGAAGGGAAGGTGTGACGACGCGTGACTGCAGGCGCCTGTTGAGGAGGGATAATGTGTACTCCGCGAGTGTGTGTTTGGCAGCAACGTCCGCGATCCTCACGAGGCTAACAACCTGCCGCGTTCCTGTTTCTTCTTCTCCCTGCCGTATTTCTGCACCTTGTCAAGACGCTGCTTCACTCGCACTGCTGCTGCACTCATAGAGAGCAAGAGACTGTCGGAGACTTGTGGTGACGACACGGCAAACACCACCCGTAGGAAGGAAGGTTCGACACTTTTTAATTGGAAACGAGAGGCTCGACAATCGCGGACACGATGGACGACGACTCGCTCGTGCGGCGGCTCGTGAACCAATGCAAATCGAACGGTCCGTACCCTTACCCCTCACCTCTCTGCCCTCGTCTGCGGCGGGCGGGCGGAACGCGCGGTGCTGATGCGAGACGTTGCCTTTTTGCTTTGCCTCCTGCGTTCTTTGCGCGTTTGTGGCGTCCTGCGCGCGTCTGTATCACCCTCCGGCGCGTCATGTTTTCGTGCCTTGGACACCGTCGTCGGCTCGGCTCGGACGGCGTACAGATATCGACGCGAGGGTGGACGCAATCACGAAGCTGCAGGCCGAGTTTGAGGCAGGGGTGGAGGTGCGTGTCACGTCTCCCCTCTACGCGCCCGATGCACGATCGGGCGCACAGAACGCAGCCAAGGGTAAACACGGCACAAGACTGACGGCACGCAACCCCCGCCCCGCACAGATCCCCGACGCCGACACGCTCGTGCAAGCCCTGAAGGCGTGCCTGCGCACGCCCAACCAGCACCTGACGACCGCGACGCTCTCCGCGCTGCCCCCGCTCGTGCCGCTGCTCGTCACGCGGCACCCGGCCCAGATCCCGCTCCCGTCGTCGTCGACGTCCCCCGCGGCGTCGACGTCGTCCGCGACCGCGTCCCCGATCGACAGCCACGCCATGCGCCAGGTGCTGACGCAGCTCATGCCCGCGGGGGGCGGCGTGCTCGACCGCCTCGGCGACGCCCGCGAACGCGCGCGGGACAAGGCGCGTGAGACGCTCGTCGTCTTTGGCGGGTTCGCGTTTCGGTGCGGCGGGGGGAGCGGCGGGGGCTCGGCGATGCGGAGCTCGCGGGACGGGAAGGGCCCGGAGACGCCGCTGCAGCTGTTTGAGCGGTACATGCGGGAGGGCGGGCTGACGAGCAAGGTGTGGCGGGCGAGAGAGCAGGTGCGTGCGCTGCGTTTCGTCTCGTTTCGTCTGGGGTGTGGGTGGCGGGTGCTGAACGCGCGTTTGTGGTCCCTGGTGCGTGCTTGTGCAGTCGATCCTGGTGCTGGTGCATATCCGCCGGAACCACCACATGTTCCCGCTGAGGCCGTACTTGCCGCACCTGGTGGACGCTCTCGAGGACACGGACGGCGCGGTGCGCGAGTGTGCGCGGCAGTCCGTGGTGGAGCTCTTTACTGGCCCGGGCGCGACGGACGCTGCTCGGGCAGACCTCAAGAAGGAGCTCACGAAGAAGAACGTGCGCAAGACTATCGTGGATGGCGTGCTCAACAAGGTGCTCGCCGGTATCACGGGCGCAAGCACTCCCGCTTCCCGGAGCGATGCGGGCTCGGAAAACGGAGACGCGTCCACCAAGGAGTACGTCCCGCCCAGTATCGCACTCATGAACAGAAGACCCGGGACCATGCCGTCGAGCGGCGCAGCTAGTGGGCCTGTGTCTCGTACGGTAAGCCAGGGGAACGTGCGGGAGATGGCGCGGCCACTGAGCCGTGCGGCGGCCTTGACTCTCCCCAGCGAGGGGCCGCCGCCGCCGCCGCCCGCGGGTGGGGGCACGGATGTCAAGCCTGTCTACGTGAGCGTTCCCTTTTGCTTTCTCGAGTGCAGCGGGGTGACTGGAGGCTCCCTCCATCGTGCTGGCTTAGATCGCTTCGAGCCGCGACTTGGAGGGCGAGTTCGCTTCGATGCTAAAGCCGTTTGAGGTGCGTCGTGGTCCAGCGCATGGCACGGGTGCTGTGCCGCTGCTAGGCGCAATGCTCACTTGCTCCTGCAGGGCAGGGAGTCGGAGCACAACTGGTCGGGGCGCGAGCAGGCCATTCAGCGGGTGCGCGGCATGCTCAAGGGGGACGTGCTGGAGCGGTACTCGGACACGTTCATGCAAGGCTTGAAGAATGGATTCATGGAGGCGTCGCTGAAAACGGTGCGGCGCGTCCCACGTCCCATGGTGACCGGTTCCACTGACACATGCGGGTGCGCTCGCGCTTTTACCAGCTGGCCAGTCTCCGCACGACGGTCGCGGGCAACACATGTGCGCTGTACGACGAGCTCTCTATCGCCCTTGGCCCCGCTCTGGACCCTTTCTGCGAGCTGCTGTTCACGCACCTGCTCCGGATGGCGAACCTGACCAAGAAGATTACCGCGCAGACCTCGCAGGCGACCGTGACGACCCTCATTCAGAACATGTCGCCCTCGCCGAAGATGGTCATCCCCCTCATTTGGAACGTCCTCCAGGACAAGGCGATCCAAACTCGTCAATACGCCGTCGGTCACGTGAAGATGTTCTTGGAGGTGCATGGGGCACGCACGGCGCATTCCATTGAGGCTACAGGGGTAATCGAGCAGCTCGAGAAGATCGTCAAGAAGGCGCTCGGAGACCCCAACGCCGGTGTGCGCGATAATGCGCGCCAGCTCTTCTGGATCTTCCAGGCCATTTGGGCAGAGCGCGGCGCTGTCATCATGCAGTCGCTCGATACCACATCACGCAAGCAACTAGAGAAGGCATGTCCCTCGACCGATCTGCTGGCGTCTGTCCCAACGGTCGCGGCGTCCCCGCCCCGGGTCAAAAAGAGTAGTGTGGCGGCAGCGATTGCAGCGAGCCGCGCGAAGGCAAAGGCGATAGCGACCGCGCCGCCGACGCTGCGGCATCAGGCGACGTCGACCTCGCACACCATCCGCGCGACGTCACCGCCGACGAAACGCCCCACATCTCCCGCACTCTCCACAAGTAGCTCGACTGGCGGGGTCCGGGCCCAGTCACCGATCTCGCGCGCATCTCCGCCGAGATCGAGGATAGTCTCGTCCGGCACGCTCTCGCGGTCGGTGAGCTCCGGTGTGGTCACCAGCCAGGCCGCGCGCACCTCACCCCGGCAGCTGCAACCCCCGCCGTCCCCTCCGTCGCCCACATCCGACCAAACATACCGGCGGCGCCTGTCGTCGTTGACCCCGTCGCCGCCTACCTCGAACTCAGCGTTCAGGAAGGCCGTGGAGACCGCCTTGCCCGCCTCGCCGCCCAACACGACCACCAGCTTTAGTTCGCCAACACCACGTCCCCAGAAGGCTGGACAGGCGCTGGCGGTACCTGTCCAGCGCGAGTCGCTCTCTTTGGCAGGCCTGCGCCAGCTCGCGGGGTCCGATGAGGAATCGCTGCTTTTGGCGACGAACATCCCGGTCCCCGAGGACAGCGACTCGGACATGGACTTGGACGAGTCCGTGAACCTCATTTCGTTTTCGACGCCGTATGAGGTGTATCCTCCGCCCGTGCCGCGCTCGAACTCGCAGGCGAACTCGTTCTCGCCCAAGTCGACGAGCTCGAAGCCGACGTTTTCCAATGCGCTCTCGACGGGCACGAGTTCGCCGCCGGCGGGCGTGGCGCAGCCGCTTGTGGAGGACGCGATGCGAGCGCGCGCAGAGCAGGCAGAGAGCGCGGCAGAGCGGCTGCTCGAGCTCGTCGAGCCTGAGGAGGACGGCGCACTGCCGTCGCCGATTCCTGCCTCGCTCCTGCTGCGGAACTCTGAAGGTTCGAAACCCAGGTCCAGGGCGAGCGGTGGGAGTGCGGCTCCCACGCTCCCGCGGACGCCCGTCAGCAAGCGCAGCGCGGCCATCATGCAGCAGGCCGCGCTCTTCCAAGATAGCCCCGCGCACAATGGCAAGACGACGTCCCTCTTTGACATGGTCGACGGCCGGGACAGGGCCGGGCAGTGGTGGGCGAAACGGATGGCATGTATGTGTTCCCAGGCCGCGGGGCCTGTTAGCATGGTTTGCTTCTGATAGTATGTGCTGATGGCGGTCAATGTTGCCAGTGCTGAAGATGGCCGACTCTTCGTTCGAGGAGGGCCGCAACCCGGATGGGGAGGACACCCTGCAGACCTACATCGTGGCGTTGGAAGAAGGTTCAGCGGACGTTCCCGTGCTCAAGAAGCTGGCGCGGTTGTGCTCGCGGAACCCTGCGCACGACCCCCTCTCACCCGTGAGCCCGGGCTTTGCCGTCCCCCTCACGCCGTCGCCCTTTGATGGGGCGGCGGCGCGCCCGCTGGCGACGAGCAGGTCCGACTACTGGACGCACGACAAGTCGTTCGACCACCTCCTCACCGCGCTCGTCAAGTTCTTGGATCCTCGCCAGGTGAGCGTCATGCGGATGCGGACCTTGAACTCAATGCTGATAGCGCGCGTTCACATGCATTCAAAAAGAATGCCGAAGAACTCGAGTATGGCCTGATCGTCTTGTGGGAAATGCTGGAGAACCAGGCGCCGTTGCTCGAAGGGCGCGAAGCGGATATTTTCGGCCTGCTTCTGCAAATCAGATATTGCGCGCAGATGACTGTATGTGCTGTCTATTAGGGTTCGCGTTCGCCGTCGCGGCGCTGCGTTGCTTACGTCTTTGCCCCCAGGTGATGCAAGCGACGAACCTGTTCCGAGACACACTCACGAGCCGCATAGAGCCCGTGTATGGGCTTACGACCCTGCACGGCTGCCTGCGCGCCTTCCGGGACGCGCCCCCGCCGCCTTCGGTGGCCACGGAGATAAGGGATGGTACCTATGCGTTCGGCCTCATCGCGATGGGCAAGTTCTTCCTGCGCCTGCCCGCGGAGGTGCTGGAGGAAGAGCTGCCTCGACTACGGTCGACGCTCATTTCGGTAAGTTCCCGTGTCCCGTCCTCTGTGCGCCATCTGCGCAGGCTCACCGATCGGTCCCATCCTCGCACAGGCCCTGACGGAGAGTTCAGGCACGAACGCCATTGCCGTGCGGGAGGCCGCGACAGCAGCCACCATCGCAGCCCAAATGGTGTTGCGTGACGAGACACACCTCTTCACGCTGCTCGACGGCCTGCCAGACGAGAAGAAGAACCTCCTCGCGTACATGTTTGACAAGCACGGAACGCGGGGTCCCGCGAGCGCATCCGGCCCGTCTGCGATGGAAAAGCTAGAAAGGGAGATGAGGCGCATCGACGGTCGACTCAGTATCACCCCAGGTCGGCCCGGCATCTAGCCCGCCGCCGCGCTCGTCGTCTGGTATAATGTCTTGGAGGGCCGTAGGTACCTTATACCGTCTTAAGTGTCACGAGCAGTTCCGCCGTATGTTCTGCCACATGTTCGCTATACCCGCACTACTGTAATCATACAATTATGTCAGGCCACGGGTCTGGGTCGATATACTAAGTACACTTGTCCGACTACAAATACGCTACGTGTGAAAAACGAGGCGGGCGGTGGTATTCTCGGCGGTGTCTGTGTGGTCGTCCCTCGGCGGGTTTCGCAGCTGCAGCGAATACTTAGCGTCAGATTGAATCTAGTGGGCGAAGATATGAACAAAGTGCCCGCTGGCTCTGACCGTATGGACGAGGGGGTCTGAACACGGCGTCCGACTATAGCTCTCTTCCCATGATCGCCTTCGCTAGGTATCTTTTGCGTCTAGCGACATTGCCGAGTCGGGCCGCAATCGTCCTGAGGTGTTCGGCCTGTATCTCCTCCTCCGTCGCCTGTCCGATTAGCAGGCTGATGAATTCGTCATCCAGACCACGGAAAGAAGCCGACGGTGCGGAAGAAGTCGGTGCCCGGTCATACGCCAGAGGGCTGTCGCTTGTGCGTCCTAGAAGTGTACCGTCTGTAGGGAAGCTTTCGGACGCGAACCGCTTGGGAGGGCAGTCTTCCTTATCGGCTCGCGGAGGGCGCAGTCGGTCCATCAGCGCAGGTGTACGCCCACCCAGCGGTCGTGCAATTGTGACGGGGTCCCCACAGAACACAGAGCCCAGAGTGGCCGTGGTAGTTTCTACTGCAGAACGTCCCGGAGCTTGTGCGACGCACGGTGGGTCGGTACTCTCCGGTTCGTGGGCGCCGATCGAGCCACCATGCCCTAAACCTTGCAGCTCGTCCAGCACACGCTGGAAGTCCCGGACGACCCCAAACGCGAGGCCGCGGTGCGCATGCGTTCGCAGATCGGTGGGACGAGCTGCACGCGCCGCAGGCACCGATGACAGCGGGCGTGTCCGATCGTGCACCACGGGCCGGGTGAGCAATGGGCTGCAAGGCGCTGCGCGCAGCCCAGACGGTATCAGCTCTGGGCCGAGTGAGAGGCGGCTTTGGGCGGATCTGCGTGTGTCCAAGGATGGGCGAGGTCGCCTAGCGTCGTGGTGAGCCGGGTGGCCAGGCGGTGAAGATTCTGCGCAGACGTTCCGAGGGTCGAAAGTCTCAAGGAACGGCAGTTCGGCACTGGGAGGCGGAGAGGGGAGGGAAAACTTGGACGGCCCGTGGCAGGAACCTGCAGACGAATCACAGTGATGCGCGGAGAGCGACCCACAGATTTCTTTCGTAGACGCGGAATACGGGCAGGTTCTGAGGTCAAAAGAAGGCACCAAACTTTGGAGAGGAGAACCAAGAAGAGACGAGTCCTCAGGAAGTATAGACTGGTCTGGAGTGAAAGCTCGCAGCGAAGGGGTACTCAGTAGATTTCTCAAGACACCAGGACTAGCTTTGGGGAAGAGTCGCGTTCGAATAGGCGTGAGCAAGTACTGATTCTTGTCGGTGACCACAAGCTCGTTACTCCATGGCGAGTCCATCAGGATATTCGTAACATGCCGCCCAGACAGCAAGGGGGGCGGGTCGCCGTGAAATACCCAAGCCGGGTTTGTCTCCAGTTCTTCAACGACGCCAAAGGTGAGAAGCAAAGATGCGATAGCTCTATCCTCGTCGGCAATAGAGTTCAGAAGCTTATGTAGGAGCTCCCCACGGGAGCCGCCTTCTCCATGTCGTTTAGAAGGACGAGCATCCTGGCTTCGCGCGCGAGAACGAGTTCGCATAGGAAGCGCGGTGTAGCGGTCGTTGACTGAAAGGTTAGCCATGCCGTTGCAGTGGCAGATTTGAGCGACACAGCGCGAGGTCCTGGTTTTAAGCGGCGTTGAGGACGCTGCAACTCGCGAGCGGTGGTTGAGGACATCAACGTTGGACGCTCAAACGAATTGGGATGAACAGAATTCCAGGGTGTGATTCAACTTGTTCGCGTGCACAGCCACTTGCCTTTTGCGCCATCACTGTTATCACCCATCTGATCACCTACAGTTCTACAGCCACTATTACACCTGCTGACCGGGCCCACTGGCACATGGTACCATCTTATGTGCGCTCCAGGCGATATATCATGCTACACCCATCTCGATTCATGCTGCTATGTTTACATCAATACAAATGTCCACGATCTGGTACCTCCTGGGTCCCAGCGCGGTATCTACTACGCGTGGTCTCGGTCTGACAATTGCCCAGTGGTCAGCATAAGTAATAGATGCGTGCGATTGGAATTGACTGACTTACCTTGTCTTCGCTACTAGAGCTTCATTTCACCACTCACGACTGGCTCCGTCGCTGGCGGGGCGGGGGACGCTGCCTCCTTGCGAGCTGACTTCACACCGTTGGCACGTCGAGCGTGCGGGTTCATGATCTGGCGGAGCAAGCATCGTAGGAGACTTCCGGAGTTGACGTCGTCCCTCGGGAAGTACTTCTTTGTCTCTTGAGTGTACTTGCTGAGCTTCATCTCGGACTTGAACGTCTGGACGGGCCTCCCAGAGAGTGGAGCCTCGATGAAGTCGACGAGGTTGACGTGGGTCGCCTTGACTTGCTACGACACGCTCAAGGTCTCGACGACGAGAATGTTGGGGGATGGGTACGTACCCGCTGGCAGGTCTTGATGTCCTTGGGGACGGGGCTCATCCCCAGAGCCGTGCAGAGAAGCTGCCACGACTCGAGGTCGTCCACGTTGGTGCCGTACATGTCGTTGAATTGCTTGACCATGGCGCTACGCATGTCATCCCTCGCGATCTCCTTCTGCCCCTGGTCAAGGCTCTTCTGCAGCCGTTTGAACTCCTCAAAGAATGGCGCATCGGGGTTGAAGTCAAATTCGGGGTAGTTGGCAAAGAAAGTACGGATGGGGTAGATGTTCGTCGGTGCTGGCTCCTGCAAAGCCAGGCTTTAGACGGCTGATATGTGTTCAGGCAGCACGACATACCATGTTGACTGTCCTGTGAGGTGGGCGACGCGTCGAGATGAGGATGTGAGGGGGGACACAAGGAGATGGACGAAGGAAGAGCAACGCGAGTCTGGCTGGTTATACCTGCGCGGCCGGGATGATAAAGGCGATGGCCATCGCGATGTGCGCCAGCCAAATGCCAGGCCACATCCTGCCATTGCCGTAATCCTCAAGGCCTTTGCCTCGCGCTGCACGCGTGAACAGGATGAGCAAGCGCTATGAAAGAGGACATCGTGCCCTCGAAAGCCGTGCAAGGCATATCGGGGTAGCTTCTTTGCCACTGATACGGGTCGCGTGTAGATGTAGCCCTAGGCATGCTGCCAGAGCACGCCCTTCCTTGCACGTTCTATCGGGATGGATGGATACAGATCATGGCTGATCCGCTCGCTCTCACCATTATGGAACAGTGACGCGCCCAGCTGGCATAGAACTGACTCAATGCCACGCTGACTGGGCTAGACCGACGGCCTCGTCTTCGTACGTACACGACAAGAGCGTGTGTGCCACGAGTATCGATTCAAATCATGAGACCACCTCGAAGCTGAGCGCTGATACTGAAGGACTGCGTCAATGTCATAAGCCACAATGGATATTGCAAGGGAGTCCAAGGTGGCTTGGGCTAACGAAAATCCAGATATCATGAGAGCCTCCCTCCGTGGTGGGGAACAATCCTCTACTTACCGCAGCACCTGTCTAGCAGAAGACCATAACAATTCAGTTACAGGCGCCATTAAAGCGCCCACGCTCGCATTGGAGCCGTAACCTTCACAGGTCACGGTACTGACGACAGCTCGGTGTACTTCGTCGCGATGATATACCTGACACGCAATCGGCTACACTAAACATTGCAGTTTGCATCGACCTCAGACATGTACAGGTATATCTCCTGCGTGCACCGCAAGCTCTCCGACCCAGCCCTGATCATTGATAAGTTCGGCAAAATGTATACGCGAGGTGTGGCGCAAAAGACTCACCGCCCTGCCAACTCCTGCCCCGAAATTAGCGCAGAGGATAGTAGTGTGCAATAAGTCGTGATCTGGGAGATACTGAGATTTGAATGGCGGTTTCGAGCATGTTAGAAGGACAACTCACATGATACATTAGATGCCGTCTATGACTCTCCAGGTGTTTGAGGACTCAAAGCAGGCGATGAAGGTCCTTCTGGTGGGCTATGAGGCGCCGCCGTAGGGAGTCGGCTATCGTGCGGTCGAAGGTGTTGCGGTTTGGGCATTGAAGCAGCGGTGTGTGCGCCCACCTCGCTGCGTGGACGAAAGTTGACGCGTTGACGCCAGAACTCTTTCGACACTGGCATCCGCCTCTCGATGTCCCGTAGGTAGACGTTCTTCCCCTTCCACACACGGCGACCAAGCCGCTCCTTGATACGCTGCACGGTTCGCGCAAGAACGTCCTCCAAGCGGGTCTCCAAGGCGGCCACCTTGTCCAGATCTCGTCGGATGATGTTCATATGCAGGTCGATGTCGAACGGTCTAGGCTCCTCGGAACGCCAAGGTGTATGCGAGTTGGAATCAGATGCCAGAGTGCCGGTTACACCCGCGAGGGAGGACGAAGGACTAAAGAAGCTGGAGAAGCGAGAAGAGGAGGGGCCGAGGGGCAGAGCTTCCTCGGCGCCCTCTAATGCGGCTTCACTTGGAGCTGGCGGTTGGTACAGACCTTCGTCAAGCCATCGTGCGCGCACCTGCGCGTAGTGTTGTAGGTCCCAACGTTTCCTCCGGGCCACCTTACGGGTTTTGTTAAGCACCCAACGAAGGAGTTCGACGTCCTTGTTGTCGTTGGCTACCGACGCAGCGGAGAGTAGTAGGTTGCGTGTTATGGCGAGGCGAGGCGCGTGGATCTCGCTGGGCGGTTTGATCCTAGTGAACTCACGCAGCGACCTGTTCTGGTCTCGTTCCATCTCAAGCGCGACGAGCAAGTAGTGTCGGGCGAGCACTTCGTCTCGGCTTTTGTGCAAGTGGCGCAACATGACATGGAAAGTGGTCGTGTTGGGACGTATGTGTGGGGGACTGTATGGCGCGACTTGTGGATTCGAGTAGCCAAAGTCGTCCTCATCCTCATCGTTGAATACAGGGTTTGAGGTGGACGAGGGTAACGGGTTGGTCGCGACCTCAAACAGTTGAATCATCTTCGATACGCTCCCCGCCCGACCAAGATAGTCCAACGCAGTATTCAGAGCAGAGGAAGTGAAGGGCATGCGAGTTGGAAGTCGTGACGCCAGACTTTCCTCATCAGAGTCCTCGGCGGGTTCGCTCTCCTTCTTCTCCCAGAACTCCAGCGGAGACCGGTCCGGATAGGCCAAGTCGATCCCGTACGCGCCCTTCATAAGGGCAGTGAAGCCCTCCATGTTCAGAGTCTCCTTCAGTATCCGAAAAGCGAGATCGACGTTGTCGGAAGTGTACGCGACATTGCTGACTCCCATATCTCTGAGAATGCGAACGCAATGGTTCGTGATGTCCTCCACGAGGATAGGGCGATTGAGGTGCCAAACTGGGAGGGTCAGGCGATGGCTGAGGGCGCGCAGACAGAGCCCATAGGTCTCCGGTTCCGCGACCAACCCAACTTGCGCGATCTCGTCCAGTACCATCATCGCGCTTTGGTGGTTCCCTAGAGCCGCGAACTGTTCCAGCACACAGTGGTAGTCTTCCAGCGCTGGTGCTTCGCCGGAGGCACGGATATTACGGATCACGTCCCGGTAACGCGACTCGTATAGCAGTTGGTCCTTGAACCTCCTCCCCTCCCCCAATAGCTTCGCAGAGATGGCACGCAAGTGCGCCGCAGGAGGTGCGCACTTCCGGAGAACGCCTTGATGAACGTCACGGGGAATCCCACGCGAACCGTTGAACTGCAGGAGCTCGACGTAGCTTGCCCATACGCGGTGCGGACTAGGCCTCTTGATCGACAAAAGAGAGCGAATTTCTGCTATTTTCCGGCCCAGTTGAGTATTGAGAGGCTTTTCTCGAGAAGTCAGAGTGGAGCCTGACGCGGTGGACGAGGACTCCGCGACAGGTACGGCTAGCGCATCGAGACGAGCAGTGGTATGGTGAAAGGGGCGGACGTGAGAATAGCTGCTAGCTGCTGCAAGCCTAAACTTGCGCACGCAGCGATGCGCCATACAGCAAAGACCGACCGAGAACCAACAGAAGACAAGTGCTGAAGATGGGGAAGGAGTCGAGGAGGACGTTCACCGTCAATGGGCGCTACACGCCTTCACGCCGAAATTTTGCCACGTGACTCGGTGTATGACCCCGAAGGAGACTCAAGGACTCGAAGTCAATCATTTGCGCAAGACCTCCCACGACGCGCATCTGCCCGTGGTTCCTCTTCGGAACGAGCTTTGAACAGCGTCTGACCTGTACTCCTGTGGACAGCCTGGTTCCAAGGCTGGTTCCGATCCTAAATCCCAGCTAGTAAAGTCACTAGATCACAAAGCCGCTTTGTATCTATAGTCGTCGCTCCAAGCCTGTCTTTAGCTAGAAACCAGCAAACCAGTTCTGGTCCCTTTTCCTATCCTGTTTGGGGCCAGAACCTAGGGCTGCGTGTCGTGTCCAGCTACAGGCTACAGCAGCCTAGTACTGGCATGTATACATCATTCAGTAGTCCTTTGTACGCCATGGAATCTCTTACATCCTATGGTCGACAGTGTAAACAGCACCTGATGAAATAAATGAACTCATTCGACATCACTACACCAGCTTCTTCCGCACTATCATCCGCTCCTTCCCAACATGAGTTTCGAGCGTCTTCTCCGGTACTTGATCCCAAACTTTGGCCCATCCCTCGCCAAGCACATCATCGTAGTGCTCCGGCCTCACAAAGAAGGGCGGTCCGACATCTGTTTCGGGCAGGATGGGGAACACCAACGTAACGAGGTACCCCCCGGGTTTGACCAGCCGCGACATTTGCTTTGCCCACGCAGGACGCATGGTAGGCGGGATCGCCACGAAAAACCTGCAAACGAGGTGGTCAGATGATCGTGCGGTGCGGCCGAGCTTATGAGCGGGCCGACTCGCGTGTAGTCATAGACCAGATCGTAGGTCGCCTCTTCCGCCGCGAAGAAATCGAGCACTTCGAACTTCACGTTGTCAACAGAGGCAGCGACGGAGTCCTTGTAGCTGTCTTTCTAAGGTAAGTACCGAGCCATTACTGCAGGTACACGGATTGCTTACGCCTGGGCCCGAGCGACGGCGAGGGGAGAGATATCAGCGCCGATTGTCTCAAGTCCAAGGGCGCTGGCTATGTATATAGCATCGTACCCCTATAAGCGGACGGGTCAGCAGAGTGAACATTGGCAACCTGTTTACAACCTACCCGTCCACAGCCAGGAACGAGTGCACGCCCCGACCGTGGCAGGTCAAGGCCACTAGACTCGACCAGTTCTTTCAGTGCAGGCTGTGCTGTTCCAGCGTCCCACGGAGTGAGACCTGCTTGCCTACAATGTGATGAACACAGATGATGAGATCGTGCAGACGGGATATACTACAAGGCCTACCAGGCATTCTCCCATCCTTGCTTCGGGTCCGCCGCGATATGCTTGCGCATTTGATTGAACTCCTCGGCTCTGGGGTAGTCTGGCAAACTTGCGCTCATTTTGCAGCGTGAATATTTGAGTCTACCGAGGGTACGGGCGATTAATGACAGGCGTCATCCACTGGCATCGCTTATATGCTAGGCATACAACTCGAATTGCACATGGACGTATCGCCGCTGACCTTCAAGAGCTCGGGCCCGGTGTTGAGTATACACTATAGATGACCAAGACGCGGGTAGTTTGAAATTCAGGCAGGTCATAAGCATGAGTCAAGGACGAAAGCTAAGGAACTTGAAGCGCCTACATATGGGCCACGTGGAACACGTTTGTTCCGAAAAGGCAACTTGTGGGTCCAGCTTGTCTTCTACACCAACCCCCATACCGTTAGCGGTATCTATCCTATAACATTAACGCGACTTTCTGAGATTATCCACTACAGAAAATTTTACCAGCACGCCCACAAGATAGTGTCAGTAATGAACTAACTTACTGCTCGGCCCTGGCCATCCTTGCACCACCGACTAGCTGCGGCGAGTCGGACGCATGGACCCGCTTGCTAGAGGAGGAAGGTCCGGCAGATGTGGAAAGTCTTGCATGTCCAATTAGAGGCATGTCATCCAGCCTTACTGTGTTAGCGTGTGCGTGTGTATCTCAGCACTTATTCCGTGTGACTCCCTCCTTCTCACGTACCGACGGCCCTCAGACCGATACGCGCCGATAGAGCCATGTGTAAAGCAATGAACACATGTTCGTGCACAAATGGAGAAATACACCAACGTAACAAAAGAGGCCCTGGGCCTTGAGGTGTACGTCATCTATTGCCTCCACGATGTGTGCCTCCCGCGGGGGCAGAACATCCGAATGCCTCGCAAAAGGCACCGTGACCTTGGTGCATCGTGAACACCATGAGATACGCCACCGGATCTTTGATGAGGTACGGAATACATCAAATTCGTGAATATAACTAACTTACCACCGTTCGTTATGGGTCGTTACGCGCATGCTGTCAAACAATAATCTCTGGGAAGGTGCGTATTGCCTGACAGATGGCCTGAACTATCATCGGATGCCGTCTGGCCCACAACACATGCAGTGTCGCTTGTGAACCGCATGCCTGCCGTCAACGTTTCGTTCCCGTGATGCAAGCATACATCGGCGGAAACCTCGCTCTCTGTATTCCGCAGTGGAACACGCACATCAGCGGTGTCACAGGCACCCATTCCACATGTCTGCCCCCTCACATCCGCTGACCACCGATGGCCATCCATTTACGACAGCACAGACCACAAGTCGAACCTGCAAACGTCCGCCTCGGCTGGTTAAGCATCTCCCGTGAGTGTGGATGCCTCACGCCGGACACCATGCCGGGCGCGCTTCCCAACGTGCGAAGTACGTTCTCAAGCATCTCGCCTGTACGGCACTCTTCGCTGTCTCTGATGATACAGACTCTTAATTAGAACCGTTCACCGACGATGGGCACCGCCGAGACCGCCATAGCACACTCAGCGGCACATGCTTCCGGTGAGACCTCTCTCCACCGCTCCCACGACACTATCCCAAGAGCCGTGTTGCGCTCAGGGGCACCCTCGCTTCGCACTGAGGGTGTCTGGACCCGCACGCGGCCAGGGAGAGTGCGTGCACCGTCGCGGACTCTAGAACTCCAAGCAGCGTTCGAGACAACTGATGCTTCGGTGTTCAGGCCTCAGGCCTCAGGAGCTTGCTACGTGCCGTACAGCGGTGTGGCCTATTCTCAGCGATGAATTGAAATCATCTATCATCGTTTACGTTCCGGCGTGACACGACCGCTGCTGAAGTCCCTCGTCTCCGCCAGACGGGTGCGCCGAAATTGACGAGGATACGTACGACCGTCCACAACTGCGCTTCGTGTTGTGCGGAACCCGCGGCGCGCAAATCGCGGAGTAGAAATCTGGAGGAAGGGAACTCTCCCCACCCCTCACAGCGCTTCGGCCAGGCACAGCTCGATCACTGAGCATCGTGCACCGCGCGACCTGGCATCGGCCGCCCACAATCCCTCGTCCTAGGGGAAGCACGGAAGCACCGTCCGCCTTCTGCGTTTCGTATCCTCCGCGGCGACAAGCCATGGCGACTAACAGAATCTGCTCGCCGTTGCAGCGCCGTCCACAATTCCGCCCATGTCGGGCCAACGACGCGAGCGGAGGACGCAGCCCCCTTGTTAACGTGCGTGCCTCGCCCTGCTCGGCGCGAGCCGCGCACTCAATACGCCCAGTGATCAGACCGCACTGGGACGGCGGAAAACTTCTGGGGTACGGTGTGTAATGAAAACCTTGTCATCTCTCCTTCCCCCAGATCCGCCATCTGTACAGGGTCCCACGTCGCACCGTGCGCGATAGCTACGTACCGTGCGCATTCGGGGCCCCTCGAGGATTCCGCGGGTTCGATGGCGTTTGCGAACTCTCCACCCGGCTGACGATCACATGCTCTTTCTGGCAGCGGGCAGGCTCCGGCGGTGCGTTCCAGAAGCCGTCGTCACCGTTCTGATCCTTCTGCGAGCTGCATTGACCGCTCGACCGCCCGGAGAGCTGCGGTGACGGTGACTGGCAGATCTCTGCGCCGTCCAATGGGTCGTCGTCCCGGTCAAAGGCACCCTCGCCCCAGCCTGCGCGCACAGGCTGCGTCAGACGAGCCCAGTACGTCTGCAATGAACGCAGACAACGCGTGCGGGGACCACCACCGTATCGCCCCATGGGCCGTCCCGCTGCAAAGCTTCGCCTGAAGCCGGGGGGAGGGGGGGGGGAACGAACCCGCGTCATGACGCCTGCGGCGACTATATCCGGCCCAATACAATTGTGGCGTCGCGCTATTTGCGCCGCTGGTGCACTCGTCCCGCCCGCCAAATGCTTATGGGTGCGAAGAACACACTCGAACCGCCGGCGAGCTCGGTGGCGCCAGCGTGGTCGCGTGTGAGAGGGCGTGTCCAGATTCGACGCGGCGGGCTCTATAGCTGGCGCGCCTGGTTTCCGATAACGTACCAGGGCAGCTGCAGCCTCTGGCGGTTCGGTGACCGGGATCAGAAGCAGCTGGCAAGCTGTGCAGAAGACTGAATGGGGCGCGTCCTTGCTTGCACCGGGCCTGAGAGAGTGGGAGGTGTATTCGGTAGGTTCGTGATAGTATCACTCCGCCGTGATTCCGTAACAACGCCGTCAGCGGCTGCCCAGTGCCCACAGCATTCGCGCCCCGCTGGAAGACGGCGGAGTGCTGGGGGGGGAGAGAGGGAGGGTGTGGTTGGTCGAGACTGGGGTGGGATCGGTTCGGCTCCCGGCGAGCGAGCGAGGGCGCGGTCAGGGACGGAGTGCTGTTAATGCATTGACGTGCACGGTTGCGGTAGCATGTGCGGAGGTTTCCGGCGGCACGATAGGCAGGTGTTGTCCGGACGGTGTTGTTCTCCGGGATTCCCTCGCGGTGGGGAGGCGAGAGAGTGCGTGGCAGGGGGAGATATGTCAGTCGGGCAAGAGGCCGAGGGTCGAGCGCAGATGTGAGGATGGGTTGGGACGGTAAGGGAGGGAGACTGCTTCTTCCGCGAGTGTTCAGTAACCCTTCTCGCTCGCGGGCGAATCGGCTTCCGCACGCCACAAAGCTGCTCGAGAACGGCTGGCGAGATCCGGCGGCAGTGTCCAGATCTGGGCGAATATCCCGGAGGTGTCTGGGGGCCGCTGTCACGCCCCACCCGGGCGCCCATCGGCGGAGGAAGCGATGCACCATCTGCAGAGCGACTGACGAGAATGAATATTCATTAACATCAGCCGCCGCGGCGAGCATCAGCAGTCTATGTTCGCATTCCGCCCACCACCAGCGCGTCCTTTGATCCTCTTTCCCTCCCTCCCCATCGATCAGCCTCTCTGATAGCAGTGATAGTCATCGCCCCCGCAGACGTCCACCATGGCCACTCTCAGCATTCGCCCCTCAGTGCACGCGCAGGCTATCTTGGATCACTACCGAGCACCCGGCGTGTGGCTACCCGAGTACACGTATCACGAGCGTACGCGCCCAACCGCACCGCGAGCAGCGCATGCGCAGGCTAATCGCGCCGTTCTGGGGTTCCCACCCTCGCGCACGTTACACGTACGCGGAATGCTCCCATCGAAAGCAATCATCCAGCAACGTGATATGAACGGGACGTCGTCCTCCTTTGCCCCCCCCATCGGCATCGGCAGCATCATCTGATCACTCACACCAATCATCGACAACGCCGCCTGGGCACGCGCAGGACCGCGCTGCCATCCGCGGCCTGCGCGCTGCATGCGCCAGTTCGGCGCAGGCTCCGCCGGGTCCTCGACCCGCATCCCGCAATTGAAGCACGCCCTCCGCGCGCAATTAACACAAGTCCAGGCTGACACCGCCGCTCACGCGCACGCGCGTGCGGTGACGACGGCGCGGGCTGGGTCGAGCAGGCCCAGAGCTGCCGATTGAGACCGGAGGACGCCCCCCCTCCCCCTTCGTCCCAGTACGTCAGCGTGCGCCTCCGGCCGTGCTCCCTTGACCCTTGACGCCACTGCGCCTCCTCCGGAGCTTCGCTAGCGGCGACGGGATCGTGCACACGAACCTGTACATGGGGCCCCCCCACCGCTAGCCGTTATCTGGACGCTCGCGTCTGCAGCGGTCCATTCAGTCCTGTGCTGTGTCCTTGACCAATCCGAGCGCCCTCAGCCGCAGAGAGGGAAGGGGGGGGGGGCCTGGGATGATGCGCTCCTGTCCTGCCCTGTCCTCGGTCGCGCGAGCGCGAGTGCCGCCGCCGCCGCCATCTGTCTCCTCCCGGAGCACAACAGGAGCTTGCGGAAAGATCCGCACATGCACCCCAGCGGAGCGGCTGGCGGCCAATCGAGCCGCCTCGTCTCGCGCGCGCGCGCGGGCGGTCGGGATCCAACTTTGACCAAACAAAACCCTGAACTCAAATTCGATCGGTCGAGGTGGTACGTACACAATAATCGGGCGCTGTCAGATGCTGAGCGCTGGGTGACCGCCGTGGACACGGAGCACTTACTGGTCGGCGAATGAGCGTATTCCGGCGGCCCAGTCTCGTGGCATGACGTGCGTCAGGTGGTGGTGGAGGGCTCCTACGGCGTGTGTGAGCTAGTAAGCAGTAAGCTGAACCGACCGACCGGTGACGTCCAGCACCATACGAGGGCGTCGAGAGGCCACCGACGGGTATCCGAGACGTACTCGTGGCGTCACCCGCATGTGCTGACTGGTTCGTGATACGCACCGTCCAAGCAAACAAATACACGGGGAATTACAAAACACACGGAGCGGACTGGTCAGGCGTATCTACCTCGAAGCGGACGTCTAGGCGATTCGAGCGTTGTTCTGAAGGCGCAGCAAAATAGCTGTGATCAGACGTTCCTTCTTCGAAAAAGGTCACAGACCAAACTCGTAGTGGTCACACCAGGATGGGAGGAATGGCCGTAAAATAAGCTTGGATGTAGACTAGGCATGACTGGCAGACGGGTCTCTATCATCCAGAATTTCGAAGGTAAATGTGAACTGTAGACCGGTGGGCCTGTAATGAGTCCAACGGCGTTACGAAAGCGAGGCGGATGACGTGCCTGGTTGGGACTCGGCGAGGCGGTCACGTAGCGGACTGGTCCGAGTAGAAAGTAGTCCGGGCGGCGGTGGAGCAGGTCGGTCTGTTATTCGCCTCTCCGAACCACCGTTCTGCAGCGCGGGGTATGGCGATCGCGGTGAAGAGCACGACAGCGGATATCGACGGGGGAAGGTGCTAGATTGTCCGGACGGCGAACGCGACGCAAATGGAGATGATGGAGTCCTAGTACAGACGACGTCAGCCGCACGCTCCGGTTTCTGATCAGAGGTCGGGAAGGAGATGGCGTACGTTGGCGAACACCTCTTGAGCTACCGCGTCCGAGTCCTCCCAGTGACAGACCAGGTCGGCTCTGCTCGCGCGGGGAAACACAGAGAGTACAGGCGGTGGTCAGATCCGCCGCGCAGGCATGCATCGGCCCTCACGCACCTCCCTCCCTGACCCAGGTTCTCGTTAATCTGCGTCAGGACGATGTATTTGCTTTGCAGACGGGGAAGCGTCAGACCCCTTACGGCACGCGCGCAATCCCGCGGGGGCGGACTCACAAACCTCGCGGCTGGATCTCTATACATGCGCATGCGTTCTTCGGTCAGCAACGGAAGAGGACGGGCGAGTGCCCTGCTCGCGGTGGATGCGTCCGCTCACCTAGCATCCGCTCCTTGACGCGCTCGCCAATCTCCTTTATCCACGCCTTGACCTTGTCGCGCTCTCGCGCCTCTGGCCAGGAAGCACTGCCAAGGGTCGTCTGGAGAAGCTTCTTGATGTATGCGCGGAGGAGGTCGTTGTCAAACGTAGGCC
The DNA here is from genome assembly GCA_022606055.1 of Trametes gibbosa. Lineage (NCBI taxonomy): Eukaryota > Fungi > Basidiomycota > Agaricomycetes > Polyporales > Polyporaceae > Trametes > Trametes gibbosa. The sequence continues at coordinate 744,973 of JABYQJ010000008.1, forward strand.
GTGGCGAGGGGGCGCTGGAGCGCGGTGTGGGGGGCGAGCGGAGACCTGAGGCCATGAGGGCCGCCATAGACAGGGTGCGTGGACTGAGGGATTCGTGTTAGAGAGGTGGCCAAGACGTCGCGGTCGCCGCCACCTGAGCCTGCGTGCGCGCACCCCCTTCCCCGATCCGGCGGTTGACGCCTGTTTGCGCCCTGCGAGCACGTGGCGGCGTCGTCCCCGCATTTGGCAATATTGGCAGGTCTGAGAAGCTCGTGTCGCGCCAGCGCGCGATCGCAGACGCGCGCGCAAGGCTCGCAGTACCGCTGACTGCAGAGACTTGTCCCAGGCTCAGCACTCAGCGCTCAGCACTGGGGAGACTCGCGCCGCCCGCTACGCACCGCTGCGATATCTCAGCCAGCCATGTCGTCCATCTCCTTCCCCTATGCTGGGCACGGCCATGCCTCCTCCTCGTCGGTGTCGATCGGCGACTCGCAGTACAACCGCCTCTCCGCGTCGTACGAGCCGCCGACGGACACGTCCTCGTTCCAGATGAACCCACTGTCTTCGCATCCGCCTCGGACGCCTCGGACGTCCATCATGTCCAACGGCTCGCATGTCTTCGGCAATGACATCTATGACACCAAGGCCGACTCGGAGGAGAAGTCCCAGGCGATCGAGCTCGAGGACTCGGACGGGGAGGAGGACGAGAAGCCCGACGCAAGCAAGAACCGCGTTCGGAGGGAGGACGTGTGGCGAGACTTGCTCAAGTCCGCCAACGGGCGCGACAAGGCATTCGTATGTCCGGTCGTTCCTCTTACAACGGGCACGGAGTGTATTGACGCGGGGCGTAGAAACTGCTGCAGTACTCAATGAAGATGTACCTCTTGTTCCACGTCGCGGTGACCTCTTCGCGCGTCTTCAGAGGGCAGAAACGTCCTCCATGGGAGGCGGAGCTCACACACCGTCTAACCTCCGCCATCGCAGGGTTCTCGTTGACCAGGTGCGTGATCACAGGCGTACTTCGATCGAGTCGTACTGACGGTTTGCTTGCACAGGAAATGCCTTATCCTCTTCAACTGGCTCCCCCCGCTCACCTCCATCCTCGCGCAGCACTCTTCCGATTCATACACGACACAAAAAGGCAAACAGAAGCCTCTACTGCACACCTTCCTCCATGCGCCGCCACCGGTGCTTCTCGAGTTCATCAACGGACTGGCGGACGACGCCGCTACCTTCTCCAAGCTCGGACTCATCGGCAGGCTCACCGGCGAACGCGCCGGACGACTGGCCGATTACTGTTGGTTCGCGAGCACGCTGGTGAACCTTGTGGAGAACAGCGTGGAGAGAAGTGTCATCCTCGACCTCCAGCATCAGGGTACGCGCACGTCTCAAGCTCTGTCGGGTCATGCTCATTGACTCCCGTGGCGGTACGCAGTCGAGAACCGTCTATATTCTGAAAGCATGGGTGGCGCCACCACAAAGTCGAACCCTGCGATCAACAAGCTTGATGAGAAGGAGCTTGCGCGCCTGCAGCGCCAGGACTACTGGATCCAGATAACGAGGCTGAAACTGCTCATGGACCTCGTCTTCGTCTGTACGTTCGTTCCTTTGCATCCGCAATTTGCGTGCCTCACCGCCTTCGCTTCAGCATACGATGTGTTTCGCTTAAAGCGCGCAAAGGGACAGGTTCAAACCTTCGCTGGTCTAGCCTCTGCAGTGCTCAGGTGAGTGGCGTGGCACTGCTGTAATACCGCCGAGAGCTGAGCGCCTGCGCCAAACCAAAGCTCTGCGAAGCTGTACGATAAACACAAGAATATGCTGAGCAAGCCGCATACTCACTGACCGCTGTGCCTCACCCACAGTACACATTATGATATACCCTCTCAGTCTACGTAGTTCATGTGTTGCTACCGATCTGGCTCCTAATGTCGTGTTGATTAGACTATACTGGTAATATGATTCGTGAGATAGCACTACGTGACGGACAGCCGCTGCCCACCACATACATATGGCAACCGTGCGCACGTTTCAGTCACCAGAGCCACCAACGCGACTTGGTACTGCCTGGCGGGCCTACGCCCTGGGCACCGTCTTGCGCCCCCATCCCTGTCTGCATCTGCTGTCGGAGGGCCGTCACCTCGGCCTCCAGATGCTGGACGTGTGCTTGTGCCTCCTCGAGGAAACGCTCGTGCGCCAGGTGTTGCTGCCACGTCCGGAGACCCTGTGGGCGCGTCCAGTGAGCGCACAGGCCCCCGCGCGCTCCCGCCGGACGTACCATGTACACCGCAGAGCCGAGGAGGGCGACCGGGATCATGCCTGCGGCGAACTCGGAGTAGAACTGGGCATGCCGCGCCGACGAGCTCATCTGGCGCGCGGAGGCATGGCGGCGCGCTGCGCGCAAGGGGCAGGTTTTAGCAGAGCCACGCAGGAGGGCAGAGGTGAGCAGCATGGGTCGTGGAATGTGGGAGCGTGCACCTCGCCCGGGGTCAAGCTCAAGCCTGTGGTACAGTTTCGCCGTCGGTGACGAAGGGATGGCCTGCGAGCGGCGGAAGCGCTGGCCAGGGGGGGGGTAGATTTGCGCACCCACGTGGCTACGGCACGAGCGGGCCTCCGGAGCCGGAATCTGTGGTATCCTTGGATTGGGGGCGTGCGTCGGGTGCGTAGATGTCGTCATACGCTAGGCACGGGGTGGCTGGGTGAGCTGGCACCGACGACGATAACGCATGTGGGGGAGCGACAGACCCATGGAGAACGGAAAGGCGGTCATACGACGCCTGGCGCACCAGAGGGGACACCGCCACCGTGCGCGGTAGATGCCTTATCCGGTCTGAGGGTCCCCGCCCGCCTACCTTGTGCGATGGTTGCTCGGCTGCGGACGACGAGGAGAGCGAGGGGAGCGCATTTTTCGACGGCTGCATACCGAGCGACGTCGAACTGCGGGCTGAAAATTGTAGGCAGGAAGGATGGCGGGTGGCGGGTGGCGGGCGCAGCTGGTGCAGAACCGTTTAGGCGCCGGTCTGGCGCCCCGCGATCACGTCCAGGGGATACGGGCGTGGGAACGATCAGGAGAATATATACTAACAGAGGACGTCGGATATGTCGTCTTCTCCAGGCCTTTCAGCATCAACTCACCTTTCCAAGCGGTCTCTTCACTGGCTGGGCCCCGTCGTCGTCGCCGTTCTCGCTGTCGTCGCCGCCGCCCTCGCACTCCTTCGTCTTTGGCCCGTACCCCTTGCCGCTCAGCCGTTCCACCTTGCTCTCTTGGACAGGCCTCCAATTGCAATGGACTCCCAGAACATGCCCAATCGACTTGGACAACCCCATACCCCCCACGCGCAACCCGGTCCCTCCCACCCGCCAACATGCACACCACCAACACCGCAGCCCCACCGATTTGCGCACATCCAGGAAGTCTACGACGAGAAGGCCAGTCTATCGCAACCGGAAGGCACCAGGAGGCCCGCAGGTCTGACCCCCGGCTTGTCTCCCCTTCCTGGCCCCGCGTTTCCCTACTCCCCGGTAGCAGCCTCTCCCCTCTCTTCAATACCTCCTTGGATCCGCTCACAGCGACCTCCCCATCCCCGTCCCGCATCACTGCAACCACCATTCTCTCCCGCGCCCTGCCCAATCGCGTCAAGCTGGGCTTCCTCTACTACCCTCTCTACCTCATCACCCTACACCCGTCCGCGCGGTCTCCGGATAGCTAATCTACTCAAACCTTGGATACCTATAATACTGTATGTTATGACGACCCTGGGCTTTCTGGCTGCCGTTAGCTTCTGGAAAGTCGAGGTCTTCCAAGGTGAGCGCCGATCGTCACTGCCTTCTCTCGCAGCGTATTGACCATGACCAAACTTCTGGGATCGTGTTGCATTGCATCTTCTAGCACTAGACAAGCTATCGCATTGGTTGCAGTCCGATGCATATCGAGGATACGCTGTGATATTTGCTCTCATCTTCGTAACCACGTTCCGTAAGTGCCAATCGCATAATGATACATTCTTGCTCTGGGATCGCAGCTGACTGACGACGGTACATGTCGCAGCTCCCGTTCCGCTATACTCCACACTCATTATCCTCTCTGGCTACACTTTCGGTCCTTGGACAGGCGCGATCATCTCCTACTGGGCCTCCCTCGCCGGCGCGCTCGTTGTCTTCACCGCTTCGCGCACGTTCTTCCGCGCAAGCATCTCCCGCTGGCTCTCATGCACGGTCACGATCAAACGCATCGTGCGCGCGATCGAGAACAACCCGAAGCTGTTGTTCCTCATCCGCCTCGCGCCCTACCCCTACAATGTCATGAACTGCCTCCTCGCCGCCTCCCCTAGCCTCACTCTCCGCACCTACACCATCTGCACCGCGCTCTCCCTCCCGAAGCTGATCATTCACACCAGCATCGGCAGCTCCATCCATTCTTTCGCCTCCTATCACGTCGCGCGGCCTGCGGGCGCACCAAGCAACGAGGACGACGACGCGGGGAGCGCTCTCTCCCACTACTCGACGATCGTCGGAATCGTGCTCTGCCTTGCGATCTTCGTCTACCTCTCGTACATCACCCGCAAGGCGGTCGACGAGGAGCTGCAGGACGAGGACGCACTGGACGCGCGGTATGCGGAGGAGCGTGTCGCGTTCCTCGGGGACAACGACGTCGAGGCGCAGATGGCGGAGGTCGCGGCTCCCGCACGACCGCCCGTCGCGATCCGCCCGGTCCCACCGCGTGGCGAATCGGCGAGGACGTCCGCTGCCGCCGCCGCCGCCGCCGTCGACAGCAGACTGGCACCGGCAGCGCCGCCGCCACCCAGGCCTGCAGCAGGGACGGGCGGCACCCCTACGGAAACTTCAGGATAGGACCTCTTAATTATTTCTCTGTATATCTTGCGCGCGCACCGCGCGCATGGACGCTGTACACAAGTCGCCCGCCCGTGGGGCGTGTACGTTGCTGCTTGCTTGCTAGTTGGCTGCGCGGAGGTGTGGGCAGCCGGCCGTCGAGAGAAGCGATGGCCCCTTCGATTCTGGTCCCTTTTTTTTTTCTACGCCCCGACAGTAATAGTAGTAGATTCCCGGGGCGCGCCGCACGCGTGCGCGCCCGTTATTGCCTTCGCCTTCGTTGTTCCTCGTCGTTAGCGTACTATTGCTGCTGCACACTCGCGGTCGGGCTGCCACCGGAAGGAGGGGGAGATGGTTGGGGAGGAGCGGGGGGAGGGTGTCTGTACGTAGTCGGAGTGGGCAGTAGGCCCTGCAGTGTGTACTACTATTGGTGGCATTTGGGGCGCGGCGGATCCTCGCTGTCGTCGCCGTCGTGGGACTGAACGTGCTTTCGTTTTCGTGTCACCTTGTGTGCATCCGGAAGGTGTCGACGTTAGACTTGGAGTGGCAGCAGCCTGGCTACAGGCGTCAGGCAGTAAGCACTAGTGTCAGGCGTGCAACTCGTCGCGCCGGCACTTGCAGTGATACAGGTGAACATACGTGTTAGCGATTAGCGACGAACGTGTCTGGCGCCACACACGGGCGCGGCAAAGTATGTCCCAAAGAGCCGCTACACAGACCGCGCGATATAGAGCCATGGAACGACAGCTGGACGCGCGACCGGGACAGACGGCAGATTGAACGCAATGCTCCAAAAGCCGGCGGGCGTGAGCACGGACGGGTTTGGCAAGGGGCAGGCTCTGGAAGCCCTTCCGTCGCCTCTAGACCCAGAGGCGGCTCGCTCGCCCCGAGCGCCATGGCGGACGTACGTACGTGACAGTGTGCGGCGCATGTCGGGACTCGGAGACACCCCCGACCGCTGCGCGCGTGGAAGCGCACCGTGGAATCGCGAACGGGCGGGTGACGGGCGCGCTCAAACGTACATCGTGAACAGGGGTGGGGGTGGGGGGTGGCAGCGCTTGAGCTTGCATGTGGCCCAGGACCAGCGGGACGGGGAACGACAGGCTAAGCTCGAGGACGCCGGGAGCTGAAGCTTGGGGCTCGCGCATATGTAGCGCGAACGCGCTCCGCGGAGCGAGCCAGCGTGTACGGGACGGACAGAAGGCAATGTCATCGACCGTCCACCGGGTCCAGGGAGCAGATAGCGCGGGGGGGGGGGGGGGGGGCGCGGGATGGGATATGTTTGGCACAGCGACCGACAGTGCGGGATCTGCGGGGATATGGCGGGGGGACTGCGCGGTGTCGTGCGCAGGGCATGTGCCACGCCAGGTCCTCGGACTCCCTTTGACCTGTGTTCGTTTTGAAGACTTCACGCGCACGGCCGGTGTGCGGGAGGTGTGTTTGTGAAATGGTGGAGGGGGGGGGGGCGTCGGATAACGCCCTGGTGTCATCAGAACAGGGATTTAGATACTGCGACGTATGATGCAGTCAACGGAATCTAAAGGCTCATGAGAGCGGTGGGCGGTAGGATAACAGCGGGGCGGAAGCAATGGCGCATGTGGTGTCTGCTTGTGAGGGAAGGGGCAGCGAGCGGTTGTTCATATCTTACTTGCATATATGGTGCGGGACGACCGGCTCCAAGGGCGATTGCACTTATCAAACTCACAGTCTTGGGCGACTGGCCGAGTGAGAAGGGATATGAGTAAGACGGCCGTGCGTGATGATGGCCCCGGAAAAGTGCGTACGAGATCGATGTCTGTGGGGTGAAAGAAGATCCTGCAGCGACCAAAGATTCAAGTTACGAAGTTGACCCGTCCGATGGTAATTCAGACCCCCGCCGGTGTATAGGGAAGGGTGTCTAGCTGCGACATCATACCGGCCAGAAGTTAGGCTGGGGAACCAGTTTTCCCACAAAGTGTTCAGGATGGATATAGTTCGCTGACTAGCGGCACGCTGAGAATCGTGCATGATAACGGATGCGCTGTTGGCCACAACTCAGTCATCTTGTGTTCTGTGATAGCAGATTTTATAGGAAGTAAGATCAGCGTCATCCGTTTGAAATGACCTACATTGACGAGGCCGTCACCGGTGAGACATATACCAACAGATCGTTGCAGTTTGAAAGACATGTTCGCGATTAATTCGATTGTCAAACGCGCAGGCAGAGACAGAGAGTGATGCGGATCACAGCGAGGTAGTATTCAAACCTGACATGTCCACATCAATGCATGCCTTCGCCGTTTGAACCCGACAGTATGTTACACACGGATAAAGGACGGCTTGAATACATACATGGGTGATAGAAGACATATGGCATGTACAGATCTCAAGGGAGCCCAGCTGGGCCCGAGCTCACTTGTCAGAGTGGCCGAGGGACTTTCCAGGTTGTATATGATCCCTGATGCGCTGTTTCTATTGAACGGTGTGGGGATGCCAAGTTATGGCATGATGAACAGAAAAGTTAATGTATGTATGCTCACAAGGACTTTCAACTCCGGGAAGCCGCCCTCGACTTTCCTATCCCACACGACTAGGGGAGGCAGACCGCTGAGAGTGAGCCATACACGGAACCGACCGGCAGTGTCCTCGGCATTCAGTGGCAGTATAGTGATTGATCGCAAGGCAGGGGTGGGGAAAGTGAGGAAGAGCTCCGTAGACACCCATGTTGCTCTATGTAGCCTGGGGGCGCGTTCGAATGTGAGGCAATTACAGTCTGATTTTGATTAGGCGTACCATCGACACTATCCAAACATGTCAAGTGAGCAATCCTGCCGAGTAAGAACATATATTGTACCTACTCTATCGCAAAACTCGATTATAACGCTTGGGGCGATGGCGGTGGTATCGGGTGGGATGAATGTCTTTGGATCCAAAGGATTCTGGAGGTGCGGGGTCGGCTGCGAGTCTGTGTTGGTGGTTTCGTGTTGCAGTTTTGGCTCGCAATCCACGCAAATGGGATTTTCTGCCATGTCTGAACCAAGAATTGAAGAGACTTGTCGGATATCTAGGGCATAGGAGAAAGACGAAAGAGTTTACTTCAGGCTCTAGTCGACATCGCACCGTAAGCAAGACGATCACGTGAACGTGACGCGTCAAAGTGCACGCAGCGCGAACGCCGTGTGGCTGCCATCGACGCGTTTGTCTTCCGCCACCACCATTCTCTTCCCACACAAACATCATTGCAAGACGAACCCATATCTTGCCGTGGGCGACGAATATTGCAACGAAGACTCGAAGCTCCCGCATATATGCAGCTTGAGCAAGACTTTGCCATGGATTCGTCTCACCCTCAAACAAGTCCGCCAACCATTTGGCCTGTCCACAGTGCGTCACTCTTCACCACATGATGGACACGATCTAACCGAGACTGTAGTTGAAGTCAGGGTGGCTCAACATGCTACATCTCGTTTTGATACTATTCGCAATGCCGTCCACACATACCTCACATCCTCCGTCTCCGACATATACCTGCCGTCAATAATTCAGGGTTGGGAGGACGTCCCCTTACTCGCCTCTTCGGTGGAGAAGATATCCGCCGCGGAGTGCCCATGCCCGACGTCTTCGCTGCCGATTGAGCAAGCTGCCCTGCAGATCCATGTCTACCAGCCGACGGACACGGACGCTTTCGAGGAGCTCACTAGCGGAAGCGGACGTGGCGAAGACGAGCAGATCATGGCGGCTAGCGTCTGCGAGCTTCCAAGCATGTCGTGGGAAGGTCTGTGGGAGAGCCTCATCTACTCGGACGACGTCAAGTCCCGTTTACTGGATTACATCTACGCCACCGTCGTATTCAGCGACGCTGATGTCGACTGTAAGTGTGAAAAAGTGTTGGCAAGGACGAATTCTCATACTTGCTCCAGTCAACGTAGTATCTTGGAACCGTGTCGTCCTACTCCATGGCCCTCCAGGTACAGGCAAAACATCTCTGTGTCGAGCACTGGCCCAAAAATTATCAGTTCGTCTGTCCCACAGGTCAGTACGTTTCAAAGGTTCACCCCGATCGTGAACCGATGCTCTATAGATATTCGCATGGTCGTCTACTAGAGATCAACTCTCACTCTCTGTTCTCTCGTTGGTTCTCCGAATCTGGAAAACTCGTGCAGAAGCTCTTCAGCAGTATTATGGAGATGGTCGAAGACGAGGAAACGTTCGTGATTGTGTTGATTGGTATGTGCATAGCCTATCCGCCTCCATACTTACCTAAGTTGCTATGAGTAGACGAGGTGGAGTCTCTGACGGCCGCTCGAGCGGGTGCGATGGCAGGAACCGAGCCTTCAGACGCACTCAGGGTATGTACCAATTGTCTGATAGTTTCAGAAACACCGGTCTAATCCGCATCTGGTAGGTTGTAAATGCTCTCCTGACGCAGCTAGATAAATTGAAGCACAGAAAAAACTGTCTAGTGATGTCAACGAGCAATCTCGCCACGGCAATTGGTACGCCTTTTGCAATGCTGTTCTAGGTCCTTCTCACCTCCTCTCATTAGATTCTGCATTCGTCGATCGCGCAGATATTGTACAGTACATTGATCTCCCCCCGCGAGAAGCTATCTACGAAATCCTGCGCGGGTGTCTGTCCGAGCTCGTGAAGAAGGGCATTGTTGGCGATATAGTGAGCAAGACGCTTGCACCTCCAGTATGTTGAGATTGAACGCTTCTCTTAGGACGTGCCCAGTCTTCCTCAGGCACAGATTTTTGAGAGAACCGCCGATTTTGCCAACTTGAGCCTCGATCCGTCTCGAGGCGATCCCTCTACGCTTTCTTCGTCGCAGACAGAAGTTCTAGCATCTCGAGAGCGCTCGAGGATGATTGCTATTCGCCTATTGAAGTTGGCGCAGAAATGCAGGGTATGTTCTATCACCTGTATAGTTGATTCTTCTACCGCGGGGTTATGACAACACATGAATAGGATCAAGGAATGTCTGGTCGTTCACTCCGACGCCTGCCCGTCTTGGCACATGCACGATACATTGGGACCCTCCCAGCGTCTTCCCCACACACCGCCGCGAAGATCAGCGGGGTCCCTAAGAAAGGTACTGTATATGGAAGTCATACTGCGGATGGCAGAGGTGCTGCAGTAGAGACGTGGTTGGACGCCATGGAACGTGTTGTGGAGAGCCAGGCTACGGAGCGCAGTCGGTTTGTTAAGTAATCTGTAGAATCGGACCCACACATTGTACACAAATATTCCTCATCGACTCTCAATTCTATGTTCGGTGGGTTGGACACGCCTGTGCGATAGACAAAACATCATGCTCTTTGATGAGATCTTAGAGATTTAAAAAGTGAGAGTTACCTTGATATTAACGTTCTTGGACGCCTGCCTTTTTGAGCAGACGTGTCATATTGGGCGTCTGCTACACGGCCTGCTACCTGCGGAACCCTGCAACTTGCAACCTGTGGAACCCTGCCCATCCATACACTAGCACTAGCTACCACTTTTACACCATCGTATCAATCCTTTTCTGAGACGACCGCTTTGTCTACTGGACGATGGCATATGTCGCAATTGACTCCGATGAGGTAAGACCTCATGTAGAGCAAAGGTGCCTTGTGTATCTCATAGCATTGACGGTAGCTTCTCATTCTAGCGGATGGAGGAGGGGCCTGAAGGTCTACAGTTCCAATGTATGCTCCAAAGGCATCTATTCGTCCTGCGAAGACTGAGACCCAATTGGGGCTAAGCATTTCTAGGAACAGATGCGAGGACGGCGAATCAGGGTACGAACGCATCTCGAGGTGCGTACCACCCGCATAGATTCGAGCCGTGTACCTGAAGACTCACAACGTGCTCACGTAGGGTTCATTTCGGATGGTCCGTCTAAGAATGCGGGGTTTTGGACGCTGGATTACTATCAACCGTACTTTGACGTTGACACCCAGACGGTGAGCATAACCAAACTTTGACTTGCCATAAAACCCCTCCTCCTCATTACATTCGTAATAACGCCTCCCGTCTCGCCTACCCCCGCCCGTGTGCAGGTCCTTCGCCGATGCTATACCACCCTTCTGCCACGCTCGCCACACTACCTCTCCGCGCACCTCACCCCGAGCGCCGACCTCTACGGACCGTTCTGGACGCTCACCACGCTCATCTTCACTCTTTTCGTCTGCTCCTCGCTCGCGTCCTCCATCTCTGCGTACCTCTCACACCCCGACTCATCCGCGGCAGTGCTCGAGTACGACTTCGGACTGCTCTCGATCGCAACCGCAGTCGTGTACTCGTACGGGCTCGGCGTCCCCGTCCTGCTCTGGCTCGCGCTGCGCTACCTCGGTGTAGGGGAGTGGAGCGTCGTGGAAGCCATCGCGCTCTGGGGGTATGGGCAATTTGTCTGGATCCCAGTTTCGGTGAGCGTGCCTTGCACTATACATCTTGTGTGCGTGTGGACATGGTGCTCAACAATTGCGTGCGTCCGTACAGGTTATATGCGTGGTGCCTGTCCCCATTGTGCGATGGGTCCTCGTTGGGCTCGCATTCGCCATGTCCGGGTGGTATCTGGTTGCGAATGTCTATCCCATCCTTGCAACGGTACGCTTCCTGCAAATTTCGTACAGCTTGCACAGTTTGCTTAATGGCAGCGTCTTTTGGCATGCTCGTAGGCGGACGCGAAGCCCGTGAGGCTTATCATCATTTTGCTCGCGGTGTTGCACGCAGCAGTCGCCCTGTCTTTCAAGGTCTTGTTCTTCAGCTACTACGTCGTCAAGGAGGTTGGGCCGGCGGATCCGCTGCCATAGGAGAGTACACGTATGCTAACATAGGACTGTGCGGTAATGATAATAAATTATTGCAGTTCACTACCTGTGTGGTAGTTGAAGTAGCTAATCTGGTAGAGGGAGTGGAGCTGATTGTAGGACTGCGTGTGAGTGATGGTACAGCCAGGGGTAAAGTAAGGTTGGTGTGCTAAGTGGTGGCGAGGGTGGTGGCGATGTGAGCGAACTAGGTTGCGCCGATACATGTGGAGACGAGGACTCAAAACACCCTCAAACGCTTTGCGATGAAGTATCCGATGCCCGCGAGCAACCCTCCAATGTGTCCCGCAGTATCCGTCCGGACCCGCTACGCGTGCATCAGCGCCGCATCTCGCCTCGCGGAGACTGATCAAATGCAGAGCTCACCTTGTCGTTCATAGCGCTATAGCCATCGTAGACGAATATGCCTGTGACGAACGCCCATGCGGGGAGAGGGATGATGCCAAACAGCGCAAAGGTCGCTGTCGGTGCGACGCAAGCGAAGAACGAGATGACAGAGTAGATGGAGCCGCTAGCGCCATGCGAGCCTGTAGTGTCCCCGTTGGGATTGTGGAATCTGCGCCACGCGATACCAGCGAAGCTAGACGTGAGGCCACCTGCAGTTGTGGATGATATGCTGGATAAAGAAGAATGGAGCATAACATGACGATCGCTTAAGACGTACCTCCGAGATAGAGGCCGAGGAAACCTACATTCCCGAGAATGGACAGGACGAGCGGCGCCATGAAGTAGTACGTGAACCCATTGAACAGCAGATGCATACTGTCTTCATGCGAGAAGCAGCTTGTCACAAGCGTCCACCTGGAAGTACAAGTTCAACGGTAATTCGTATCAAACGGTAGGGAGCCATACACACCATCGGCCTGCACGCATATTGTCCGAAGACGCCGTGAAGTGTTTTCGCATCCAGATGTATGAGGAGGCGTCGCCAGTGCTTCGCTAAGCAGGCAGGTCGAACGGTGAGCATACGTGCATTCTGGACATTTTCGCAAGAAGACCCACGTATTTTACCCATGCCAGGTTCCATGTTGCGAATACCGCGCCGTTCAGGCCGATGATCCCCCAGAAGATGTAGTTATTCGGGATGGAATTGATTCGCGCACGAAACCTTTGCCAAGGTCCGCCTCCGCCTCCGCCATACCCGCCACCAAGAGGCGCACCTCTTCTGATGCCGCTGCGGTGTGTCGCCTGAGCGATCCTACTTGAGAGGAAGTGCCAGACCGATTGTTCCCGTAGGGCTGGGGGTGGCACCCGAAGAGCGTGTATGGCGCGCGCAGCGAAAAGAGAGTTCGATGTTGGCTGTCTTGCAGAGAAACCTGACCTTGTCTTCAAAGTGGATAGTAACGTCGTTCTGTAGCATTGCCTCATAGGCATAATGAGGGGAGACACAGAGAGTAAGGCCCGCTTCATACTGATCAATGCCGCGAGAGGGTGTACAGTTCCCCTAACCCCAACACTACCACGGGATCGAGATTGTATGTTCATGTTTGGCAAGAGCCTCGAGTGACCTCGGGGCACGTGCTACGGGGCGCTCTTCTCGCGTCTTGCGTCTGATCAGCTCTAGCCATGTCCCACCATCTGTTCCTACTATCGCCTTCGGATACTCCGCTCTATAGTCTCACCCACTATTCGTCGAAGCCTTCACAATCAACGTCTTCTCCTCTGGCTTCTAACCTACCGAGTTGGTCCACTTCTGCCTTCGCCGGGACCTTGACTGCCTTGTCTGGGGCTTCGAGCGCGTCGCAAACGCAGCATGGGCAGGGTGGCACCGTAAAAATTGGGGGCGGGCAGGATCGACACGTCATTCAGATGATTGCGAACGCTAGTCTAGACGCGATCGAAGAGGTAATGCGTAAGGACAGCGTAATGTTCGTGCCTGCGCCGTATTTGTGCGCCATGGGGTCTTCATCTCGGTTGCGTTGTCGGGCCGTCGCAGGTACCTCAAATCGGTGGACAAGTTCAACGAGTGGACAGTCTCAGCGTTCGTCACGCCTGGGAGTACGCGTCGGGCACTGCTGGTGGCGAGCTGCGTGTTGACCGGGATCTGTTGGAACAGATATGAAGTTCGTGCTGTTGCACGAGTCCCGTAACGACGATGGGATCAAGGCATTCTTCAATGATGTCTGGGAGCTGTACGTGAAGGTGAGCAGTACTGCCTTCTCGCAAGGGTGTCCGGAGGGCATGGTTACGACGAGGATACAGACGATGCTGAACCCGTTCCATACGGCGCACACCCCCATCCGGAGCACGGTCTTTGATTCTCGTGTGAGGGCGAGTGCAAAGAAGTATCTATAGGCCCTCGATGGCCCGTCCGAGGCGCGTCGGAAACAAAAGGAGCTTTGGAGCGACACTGTCAGCTGCACGGCCTGCTTATTGTTCCGCATGTGCCACGGCTCCGCCGGGGTCCTTGAGCAGGGCAGCCCCCCAGCAAGGCCCATGAAGGGTTGGCGGATGTCGAGCGGGTTTCTGGAGACTCGACCTGCATGTACAGTAGACAGACATGCAATGTACAGTACTGCAGAGACCATGACTAGGCCTGACTGCGGGAGGAGAGCGGAGTGATGGGCGCACAGGTGACCGGGGTCCTGGCGATGGCGATACTGGAGCTCGAGAGATATTTCTCCTCCTCTCGCTCTCTCTCCTCCGACCTCTTTGGTGGCCCCCCTTTCCGTTTGTCTGTCTCCTCTGTCTCTCTCTGTCTTCACCTTTTAGGATATATATCTCTCTACCTTTACATACGCGCCAAGTTCTTTCACCGGCCAAACCACCCTAATCGCCCGCCCGGCTCTTCTCGTCTCGTCTCGCTTCGCAGACCTCCTGCAAAACTCGCACCCGCATCGTCAACCACCGCAATATCCCGGGGAGAGAGTTAGACGTGTCCATCCTACTGCCTCCGCTTGTCTCAAGACCACTCACCCAACCCTCACCGGTAAGAAATTTCGTGCAAGATACCCCAAATCTCGTCCTGACGGGCCGTTCTCGGTTCCAACCTCAGCTGTACTTGTCCTCGTTCATTCCAGCCTCCGCCGCTCAACCCCTCAATTTTCTTCAATCCAGAACATCGACTTCACTTATACACCACACAAGAGTTCAAATGGCCGCCACTCCCGCCCCCAACCCCCGCGCGTCTCTTCTCGCCGGCCTTCGTACCGGGGGCGTCCGCTCTGCCTCGGGGCCCATCCCGCACACAGCCGCGCCCTCTGGTACATTCAGCATCCCTCGCATCATCGCCCCTAACCAGGAAGACAACTACTACCCGCCGGAGGAGGAAGATGAACTGTCCAACATGATGCACCAGAACATGTACATCCAGAACGGTCGCGCTCGCCAAGCCCCGCTCACTGCTGCCGTTGACGGTATTCCGAACCGGTTCCAACAACAACAGCAACACTCGATGAACATGAACGGTGGTTTGCCGTACAACCAGCTAATGTCTCCAGCCATGGCGCAAAACCAGCTCCAGCAAGTTCAACTCCAGCTGATGCAGATGGAGTTGGCTAGAATGCAGGTGTGTCTTGGCCTCAATGTTCATACCACAATATTCATCTCTCTTAGGCCGTGCAGGCTCAGCAATACCAGGCCGAACTGCTCGCCCAAGCTCAGGCTGCCCAGCAGCGCCAGAGGCAGCCCCAGCAAAGCAACAGGCGCGCTGCCTCCTACGCCATGCCTTCCACTGCTGGCCCCTTGAATACCTCCTTCGACTTGCGTTCTGCAACCATGCAAGCGCAGATGCGCCGTGGCAACCAGGCGGACCAACTTCGCTCGAAGCTCGGTGTCGCCGACGAGCAGGTCCCCATGACGGCGGCTATCAATGGCAAGTTTGGAAGTCGCATGCCCTCTGCCAGCTACGACTATGAAGACGACTTCTCCTCCGGCAGCGTGCGTACACCAATGACCCCCAGTCATACCACTGTCATCAGTGGGGGAACCTCGCTGGGCGGCGCTGCCAATGTAGTGAGCAATGCCCCGTCAAAGTCGGATGCTGCGGTCTCTTGGAGGCGCGCGCCTGGCAACAACTCTGTCTTGAACGGAAACCGTGCTGTTTCGTCCCCTGCTGTCAAAGTGACCCCTCCCCCGAGCGAGCGTGTTTCACCTCCTCCGGGCCTCACTGCCACCAAGGCTCGCCCTCAGCCCCTTCGCTTCACCGCTGAGACATCGGCTTCTGCCGTTTCCGCTGTCGCTGTGGACTCCGATGGCGCGGACGGGGACGACAGTTCTATGTCCTCCAAATCGAACTCGTCCCCCAGCACTCCCAACTCTACAACGTCGGCCGACATGCCGCCCCTCTCGCCGCGCGAAGAAGCCTCCAAGAAGCTGTACGAGGGTCTCGGCCTTGGCCGGGCCATCCCCACCATCAACGTGGTTGTCCCTCAGGACTCTCAGCTCATCGTCCAGCGGCTTGTGAGCATGCCCGTGCGCCAGCCGCGCGGTCCTCCGTCGAACAACGAGGAGCTTGTCCCGAAGAACTTCGCCACGCGCAGCAGGCGCAAGGCTGTAGGCGCCCTCCTTGAGCACGCTCGTGAACGCCGAGAGCTCGTCGAGGCCTTCTGAAGCCCCGCCGCACCACTCGACATCGACGTTGTCCCAGATACCAGCACAGCCGTGCACCGCTGCCTCCCGCCCCGACGAAGCCCTCCTACGTTTTCCGGACAGAGCTCGTGAAGAAGTTGTACGATAGACGCGCCTTGGTGTTGTTGGCCCCTCTCCATTTCCCACCTTTCACCTTCCTTTGCCTTGCCAGCGTCGTATTTAAGAGCGTGCGTATGCCAGTTTGGACAGTAGACAAGAAGCGGCAGCTCGGATCACCCCATGCTGGCGTAGTGCCCGTTATCCCATTCGCTCCCTAACCCCCATTGATCGGCCCCGGTTTCCAGATTCTTCCCCCCCTTCTTTATATCTTTCCTATCCTTCCGTTCCTGCCCCTCGGCCTGCCTTGCGCTCGCGAGCAGGCGGCCCCTGGTCTTGCGGCCTTCCCTGAGAAGCGCTGCGCGGTTGTGTTTGTGGGCACGTAGTAGGTTCCGAGATGCGTCGGCGGCGGCATGGTTTGTATGCGCAGAGGTGTCGGGACGTACGACGCAGGGAAGCAGCGCTTCCCCAGGTCGAGACGGTACTGTAGAAATAGGTGCAGGTTGCCGCGATGCGCGTGGTGCGCGCGCGGGGCTCGCCTGCCTGCGACAGCACGTTCACGTTGCGTTCGTTCTTGTACACCCATCCGAATCATCATGCGCGTCTTTGGAATAACTCCCGTGTGTGAACATAGCACGAGCTGTCTGGGCGACGTCGATCTTGTGTTGGATTTTCATGAAGTGTGTGAAGAAACCGAAGGTGCGGTTGCATTGACGCGGCCAAAATAATACAACATCGTCGTACACGAAAAGCACAGCACAGCACCCGTCACTTACACCGCTGTCCCACGATGGCCTTGCCGTGCTCCTACAAACAGATGCGTTAGCTGTCATTCAGCAGCGAAAGAAGCAGTGATAGGCACCTGCCATTCCTCCTTGCTGATCCAGAGCTGGTGGAACGTGCCCAAGCTTGCGAGGATGCTCCCGCCGAGCCATCCGCCGAAACGCCTCTCCGTCGGGTTGCCGGGAGCGTGAATTTTGACCTGCAACGCAATTCCTGAGCGGGGTTCGGACATGCACCAAAGTGAAGAAAACTGACGACCGGGAACTGTCTGGTCAGCTCGGCCGCGAGACGGTCGGCGAACCCAGCGAAGAAGCTGCCGCCGCCAGTGAGGACGACGTTGCCCATGAGCACCCCGCGCAGATCTGGGTCGCAGGACTGGATCGAGTTCATGATCAAGGCCGGCATCGTCTTTGGGAGGTTCGGGTTGGACGCCTGATCCGTGGCGGGTCAACCACATTGCAGGTATATGCTGGAGAGGACGAGGACTTACGACGAGCTGTGGGGAGTGCGTGAAGAACTGCTCGCCCACGGAGTAGCGTTCCAGGCCGCTGAAGTAGTAGTTCGCTCCGTTGGGGAATTCGTAGTGCCGGGAACCCTGCTGGTTCGCAGCCCTGGAGGTCTATTCACGCATTTGCCAGGCTGTGTAATGTGAACCGTAACGCACTGTTCGTTCCAGCCCTGAGGAAGGACTCCGGCGACGCTGTGGATCCACTCCTCCACTTCGTGCGACTCCGCCCATGCTCGCCATGTATCTGTCGTGCCGGCCAAGCGGTCTTCGCGCAGCTGGAACTTGGGAGGGCGGCCAGCGTCGACCGGCTAGACGACAGTTTGACCATAGTCAGCATGCATCAGCACCATCTCGTGGCGCCCTCACCATTTTGCTCGCGATGAGCTGGTGCGACAATAGCTGGATTGCTGGCCGGGCGGGAGTCGGGCTGGTGAGCATGTGCTTCGCGTGCGCATGCACTAGTTGTGGGAGGGCACAATGGGTGAGCCCTAGACATGGCCGTCAGTTACACCACGGTGGAACGGGTGACAAGGGGTTGGCATACCTTTCCTCAACACGAAGCCATCGACGACGGGTGTCACGCTGGCCGACGACTGGCCGATATCAATGACCAATGCCGAGCCCTTTCCAGCAGCGAAGCTGAGCGCGGCGCACGGTCAGAGAACAGTCTGAAGACAAAAGCTGGGATACTGACGAATTGAGAACGCCAGTGTTTGCAATGTAGAACGCGGGCACCTGGAACTGCTCGAACATGATTTCCGCCATACGTTCCCGGTTCGCAGGAGTGTTCCATGGGGCCTCAGTGACAAGTACGGGGTGCTGCGAGGGGTCACAACGCATGGTTTCCGAGAAGGCATGGTTGATGAGTGGAGGTATGGCATCAAAGTTCTGGACTGGGAATTTTCGCTAGGTAAGATGTTCGCGTATGATGGATGGTACGAGCACGCACTGAGGGCGTCGTGCATGGGGTTTCCGACCTGCATTCCGCTCCGCCATAGCGCAGGTCCGTTTTGCCCGATGTGTAGCTTGACGTTGGGTTTAGGTGGTGCCTGCGGCTGCTCACCCTCAGCCGCGCCTGCCTCGCCCATTGATACGTCGCCGTTCGAGGCGTTTGCCTCTTCGATAAAGCCGAACGCGGTGGGTACGATTGCCTTGGGCGCATCATCGCCCGCATACCCCGCGCGCAAAGAAGAGGTCCCAAAGTCAAGCACGAGTGCGGAAACTTCGTCTAAGACGCGGGTCAGCATGAGCGCAAGCAGGTTTAAAAACGCAAAGCGGCGCACCTCCGCCGTAGTTGACCATGATGAGGAGGCGCAAGGATGTTCAAAGAGTTGCAGCAGAATGCAGTAGAGTCGAACTGAGCGCGCGCGCGCACCCGATCAGATCTCGCGGGTCAAGCACGTGCTCTCATCCCAGGAAATTTCGTAGGCGCTCATCTCACTGCACCTCCCAAGTTCTTCAAGTGTCGCTGCATCCGGATTCGTCTACCTTGGCTCAAATCGCCCTAGCTTGTCCTTGGGTTCATTTATTCTATCATGGCTGCTGCGGAAGTAAAAAAGCTGTCGAAAAAACGGAAGGCAGCGCCTGAAGAGTCTGCGCCGGTATCGCTGCCCTCCGCATTCCCTCAAGAAGTTGGACTAGAGATGGGCAGCGAGGACGAAGGCGAGGAGGATGCGGATGCCTCGGACGACGGCGAAGTTGACAACTTCCCCGAGATCGACGCGCGAAGTGATACCGACGGCGAAAACGACGAGTCTGAAGAGGACGAAGAAGACAGTGATAGAGACGAGGACGAGGTCGAATCCGACGCTTCCGTGGAGTCTCTGCACGTATGGCCGACCTCGAAGACCGTGATATCTGACATCACCGGACAGCCCAAACGCGTGTATCCCGAGATTGAGCCCGACTACGACTCAGACTCTTCCACGGAAGATGTATGTCCTCAATGTCCCCATTCACGGTTGAGAGTCGTTAACACAACCTCATACTTAATAGACTCCCAATCGCGTCGGGGACATCCCCATGCACTGGTACGACGATCTACCCCATCTAGGCTACGATATTAACGGCAAGAAGGTCCTCCGGCCCGCGCGCGGAGACGAACTGGATAAGTTCTTGAAGACGGTGGAGGACCCAGAAGCATGGTACAATCATCATTCCCGCGTATGATAGTATGTGTGTACTGATTGCGCGCAGGACATCGGCCTTTGACAAGAACATGCAGTCGGACAAGCCTCTGACTGCCGAGGAGCTTGACATCATTCGACGGCTACAACAGCATGAGAACCCGGATGCCAATTACAACCCGTATGAGCCGACGGTGGAGTGGTTTACTGGGAAGGGGAAAGAGGAGGTCATGCCATTGTCTGCGACCCTTGAACCCAAGCGGCGATGGGTCCCTAGTAAGTGGGAAAAGCAGAAGGTAAATCTCTTCAAACCGACAAGACATGTGCAACGCTCACGCACAATGCAGGTTATGAAGATCGTCCGTGCTATTCGCCAAGGCCGTATCATTCCCAATAAACCGAAGACAGCATCCGCCGACCCTCAGTTCTACGCCATCTGGAACGAGGAGCCCTCTGCAGGCCTTGCTCCCCCGCCTGCCCCCAAACCACACCTGCCCGGGAATGCGGAATCCTACAACCCTCCAGAGGAATACCTGCCCACCGCGGAAGAGCGTGCAAAATGGGAAGAGACGGACCCAGAGGACCGCGAGCGCGAATTCCTGCCACAAAAGTACGCGGCGTTGCGTCTGGTGCCCGCGTACGACAGCTTCATCAAGGAGCGCTTCAATCGCCAGCTCGACCTGTATCTCGCGCCGCGCGTGCAGCGCGTGAAGCTGCGGATCGACCCTGAGAGCCTCATTCCGAAACTGCCCAGCCCGAGCAGCCTCAGGCCGTTCCCGGTGTATCGCAGTCTGCAGGTTCCGCACGAGGAGGTGCGGGTGCGTGCGATTAGTGTGAGCCCGGATGGTGCGTGGGTTGTGAGTGGGGACGAGAGCGGCGTGGTCCGTCTGTGGGAGGTCATTGTGGGCCACGAGGTGAAACGGTGGACGTTCAAGGGCAAGATTGGCTCTGTCGAGTGGTGCCCGAGATCAGATGTCAGCTTCTTCGCTGTCGGAGTGTACGAACCTTCCTGCCTTTGCTACTCCATGCCATGCTCACATTTTATCTTCTCAGCGAGGACCACATACACTTCCTCATTCCCCCCAACCTCCCCGGACCCGTCCTCACCGCCACCCAAAATGCCCTTGCCCCCGCTACACTCCCGCCACCACCTGCCACTGCATCAACGGTGAAATGGACTTCTGTTGCTGCAGCACAATCATCAACAGACACTCCTATCCTCACCCTCAGCCTCCCACCGTCACATGAACCGCCCAAGCAGCTCGTATGGCACCGCAAAGGCGACTACCTCGCCTCAGTTTGTATGTATGCAACGTGCTCAGACACGAAACTTTACTGACTCGGTAGTCCAGCGGAGGCCCAAGGTGGTGTCTGGATACATCAAATATCTAGGCGACACTCTCAAGCACCCTTCAAAAAGGTCAAGGGAGCGGTTCAGCTTGTGCTCTTCCATCCCACAAAACCGCACTTCTTCGTTGCGGTACGTTGAATGTCGCACTTTCCCTCCAATAGGCTGCTTACTTGGCTTCTTCACAGACACAACGCTACGTACGGATGTATAACCTCGCTGAGCAGACGCTCCTTAAGACGCTCACGCCCGGCATTCGATGGATATCATCAATGGACGTGCACCCGTCGGGTGATCACCTCATCGTTGGCGGCTACGATCGGAAATTATGTTGGTTCGACCTCGAGCTGAGCGACAAGCCATACAAAATTCTTCGGTATGTCCCCTCTCCTCTGTCTCCTAGCAACGCCATGCATGTTCGCCTCCGCTTCCGTTGCTGCTGCTTCCATGCGCCTGAGCATCCCTTCGGGTATTCACGCCGTACACTTTCTCCTTTCGCTCCCGCCGCCCCCGCTTCCCTTCTTCCTCTTCCCCGTGACGTACCCCGCCACGGAAATCGCTATACCCCACCGCTAACCCGCTCTTGACCGCCTTTCCGCGGCGCACAGATACCACTCGCGCGCGCTGCGCTCCGTGGCGTTCCACCCCACCTATCCGCTCTTCGCGTCCTCGTCCGACGACGGCTCGATCCAAGTGTTCCACGCGCGCGTGTACAACGACCTGATGACGAACCCGCTCATCGTACCGCTCAAGATCCTCCGCGGGCACGCGGTGCGCGACGGCCTCGGCGTGTTCGCCGTGCGCTGGGTCCCGCGCCAGCCGTGGCTCGTCAGCGCGGGCGCGGACGGGCAGGTAGCGGTTTGGTGCAGCTAGTGGTCGTCCGATTTGAACGGCGTGTTCGGTACGATCCCGATATATGTTGTATTCCTCCGCGTTCGTCACCGCAGGGTACGATAGTCCTGTATTTCCTTGATGCCACTGCCGCGCAGAGAAAGCGAGTCGTCATCAGGCTCTCGCGACGAGCGTCCTAGTACAGGGTCCTCTGATGGACCCGGGCTGGTGACCAAGCCTGCGTACACTGACAGCCTCCTTCCGTCCGTGCAACGCTTCCATTCTTCCAGGCGACGCAACCCACCCAGGCACGCGCCCGTTCATTCCGCTGGCAAACCCGTCGGCGTGCCCCCTTCCCGGCCGGTCTGAGCTGCCCATGCTGCCCGCTGGTCCGCGGAGGCGCGAGTCCCGGGGGCGCACTGCGCCCGCGATTGCGCGTGCAGCGGCTTTGTACGTACTTGCGCGTTTCAAACGCCCTCGCGGCATCAGCGGCCTGGGAGAACGGGAGGGGGGAGAGACTTGAGAGCTTGCCGCGGGACGGGAAATTTTTCCAAGTCCTGCTGTCAGCGATGCTGCGGCGACGGGGCTCGGGAAAGTGTTGCTCGGAAGGCGTGTGCCGCAAGAAAGCGTCCGCGCCAGAAATGACAGCACTCTGATTCTGTGGTTCGGACAGTGGTCCGTGGGCCAATGCTCGTGCGAACGAGGTCGTCGTCGAGCTCGAGGCCGGAGGAGTTTAATGAATTTACGTGAGCGGGTAAGAGCGCGAAAGTCGAGCGTGATGGAGAGCTGGGTTACCGCGGGTCGCCGCAGCGGATGTTGCTAGCTCCAGGGTCGCGGCACGGGTTTGCCGCTGTCAGCACCGCCGAGTGGTCGAATACGCGGAGAGAGCAGCGCCGGGGTGTATGTGCATATCATACAGCGGACGCAGCGAGCAGAAAGCTGTCGCGGAGAGCACAAGTAAGAACGCGGAGGAGGAGGAGTTGGACGGAGGCCGGGAATGGCAAGAGTTGCTAGATCTGGCGATAGAGTACGAGGCAGGATCGCGATCGGTGATTGGCACGTCCGATCGCCCGTAGCGCCGAGAGGCTCGAGTCTGCCTCCGCGCTCTTCACCCGCCACCGCGAATGGCCCCCACCACGAGGGGGACGCTCTGCACACACAAGCACTGCTCTCATCCGCCACGCTTACTTGCTACATGAGACAACGCACTGGCAACGGACGACGGGGTGAATGGCGTGCGGGGGTCGGAGTCGGAGCGTGCGGACGGAGGAAGAGAACAAGGAAGAGAGCCGAAACGGTAATTCGCGCTCGAGAAGCACGAATATTTGTGGTTGACCCATCCTTATTCTCTCTGCGCATGCGGCACGTGCCCCACGCCATGCCGCCTATATACTCCTCGGTGACATTTGCGCTCTCCCTTCGCTCCTGCCCCGTTCGTCCTCGCTTCTCCCCTCTCCCTCGCTTCCTCCGCCCTCGTCCACGCCCCCGAACATGGTCAACTGGGCCTCTCCGGAGGTGCTCGCAAAAGACAGAGGTCGTCCCGCTCCCTTCACAGTGCCCTTCATGTGATGCTGACACGACGCTCTCAGTGGGATATGTCAATGTCACCTTCGCCTTCTTCGGTCTATACATATGGGAGGTCTTCCAGACTTCGGACTTCGAGTGGTCCGTCATCACCGGTCGCCGTAAAATCCGATGGCATTGGGTGAGTGCTGGCCGTCCCCTCTTCTCGGCTGTCGCTGATCCTCGTCTCGCAGGGTGTGTGCATATCCTTCAGAAAGTCGCGCACATCGCGTACTCATCCCATCCAGTCTTCCTCTTCCTGTGCCGATACTGTCTCATATGTTCCGTCGTCGCGTTGTTGGTATTCTTCCTTCGCCCTCTCTTGTTCAGAAGCTGACGCTCTGGAATTTGGGCAGGATGGTGTCGTTCGGCGCCATGGGTCCGGTACGAGCCCCGATTTGTGTGCCACAAATTCATCTAATGCGCCGTAGATCAACTGTCAAGCGTTCTACACTTTCATTGCTGTATGATTGTCTTTCATATCTTTGCCTCGCATTTTCTCATTTGGACTTTCATACAGTGGGCGGGCAACATGTCGCTCATGTGCGCCTCGACGACTCTCATGTTCCGGACGTAAGCCACCCGATTAATCTATCTCTTCACCAGTACGCTGATCCGTCGCGTCGACTGCTTCTTTCAACCCCGATACGCGATCCGGATTTAGTATCGCGGTGTGGGAGCGCAAACTTGCGATCATGATCCCGCTCAGCGTCCTTTGCCTCGGGCTATGGGCCCTCCTTTGGCGTGGTATGTTCATCATGACCGTACAGTACGACGTGACAAGCATGGTCTGCGTCGTCATGACCACGAAACGCGTCTTCCTCAGCGTGACATTCTGGGCTAGTGAGTGATTCTTGTCAGTCTAAGCAACATATGTGTTGACTTTGTCCGATCCCATAAATAGCGATGGGCTACAATCTGGTCCTCACGATAGTTCACATCATCGGCCTTATGCAACGGGATCATGGTGCCTCCTTTTGGGAGATGCTTTTCGAGGATGGCCTGATATTCTACCTGATTGCCTTTTCCGTGAACGCCATCCCGGCTGTGAGTTCTAAACGATTTTAAAATGCACCGCGAATGCTGACACAAAGGTACTCGCAGGTCCTCAGTGTCCTCAACTTGAACTGTGCGTTCCATGTCTACATACTGGAAATTTCACTGAGTCTTCTACTGATCTTTTTAGCTGTTATGAATGTGTGAGTTGCAATGTAAGTATCGACGACGGAATATGCTAAACGTGCTTTCTGTCTTCCACTGCAGCATCTCTACTGTAAGTTCCCTCATTTCCGCGCGGTCTGTACGACATGCTAACCCTCTTGTCAAGGTTCCCGCAGCCGTCTTGACGTAGGCGTTTTATCAGCATTCCCATTACCTCGGCTTATTAACCCTCTGTATGTAACACAGCGCGATGTCCGCATGTCGGACGGTGACACGCCTATCTGAGGTCGGCGACGACGATGATCTGTACGTGCACAACGCGACACAAATCATCTCTCCGCGGCCCCCGCCGCCTACTGCGATCCGCCTGCAGACGACAAAGAATACGCGCTTCCCGCCGCGACCCGAGGTGCACGTTACCACAGACCACATCGTCATGGAGGACTTCGAGTGCGTCCCCTCTTCCTCCGCTCCCCCTCCCTCCACCGTGCCCTGCGTGTTGGTGTAATAACCTTTGCCATTAATTATAACTGCTAATGTTGGGCACATACAGTCCAAGCCCGAGCTCAGGGTACAATGCGCATGACAAGCCCCCAGAGCTTACGGACGATAAATCCGAGACGAACGGCGTGTACAGTGCCGTCTGATTCGGAAGCACTCGTACCTCCTGAACACTCTGAAGACATGCCATGCCCCCGCTACGCCGCCACCACGCACATCGCCAGCTGATATCCGCTACGATAGTAATACCCCGCCGACCCAGCAAAGCGCACGTCGGTAATCCTCTCCCGCCCGCCTCGCTCTCTTGCCTGCCCGTCTTCCTGCCTGTCTCCCTTTTACCGCCCGATCCAGCTTTCTGCAGCCCGCTTACTATTGTACTCTCTTACATGCCGCCCCGCCGCGGCCCGCCTTTCCAGAAGATGCAGAAAAAGTGTACATATAGAGTACAGAGTAGGTAGCAGAGTCCCTCTCAGCGCCAAGCTGGAGAGCTCCCCCCTCCCAGATGTTGAAGGGGATAACAGCAGTACATGTACCGTAGCGGACGTTGATCCGTCCGCTCACTCGCTCATTTCAGCTTGCCCTTTTTGCAATCCAAGCCGCCGCCGTCGTTTCACACAGTTTACCTTTTAACATTTGGCGATGAGCATCTGGCTTTGCACAAGTAGCATGCGATGTGCGCAAGTGAAGGATGCAGATGAGGATCAGAAGAAAAGATGCGATTGAGATGCTACACGGACACGATCCTCCCCACCCCGCACACCCACCCGCACGAAGTATAGGTATAGAGAGAGCGCTGCGAGAGACCTCGTCTTTCACCGTCTCCGCTGTGACCTGCCCGCCTTCCGGCGCGCGGCGAGGCCGCCCTGGCGGTTCATGCCGTTGCCCTTCGCCTTGGGGCGCGGGACGAGGCCCTTGGACGCGCGCCACTGCTCGCGCCGCGAGTTGCGCGGGCCGTGGGTTGATATGCGTTGTGTGCTGCTGGAGGCGGCGCTGGAGTCGAGGTCCATCGCGTCTGTGGGAGGGGGTGGGGAGATAAAATGAAGGCGAGAGCAAGAGAAGAAGATAAGGGGGAGGCGGCGGAATGGACGGCGGTGGTAAGAAGCGTAATCAAGTAAATGGGGGAGGTATCGGATGAGATGGGTGGGCGGGAGACCGGAAGGTGAGTCGAGCGTGGCAAGTGGAGGGAAAGGGTGGTCGAGAGCGTGAGCAGGATTGGTCGGGGGATGTGCACAAGAAAGGTGCGAACCTGGTCCGTTCGCGGCGTCCGCTGGTGACTCGCCATCTGCAGAGAAAGAAGTGCGAGCACGTCAACTACATATTCCAGAACCAGAGCCGGAACCAGTGATAGGGAGAGCCGGGAAGAGATGGTCGAGCCCACCGGCGTCCCCCGTCCCATCGTCCGCTGCAGCCTTTGTCTCTGACGCAGGACGACGGCCGCGCTTCTGCACCTCCACGTCCTGCCTGCAACAGAACGACAGCGTCCCCGCGCCGCCCACCGCAGAAAGGCGCACGAAGGCACCCAAGCCCTCCGCCGTGATATCCTGCGAATCGACGAGCCCGAGGGCCGCGAGCCAGAAAGGGGACCAACCTGCTGCCGCCGTCTCCGCCTGTGGGCGGCGCTGCTCCCCCTCCGCGAGCTCCACGTCCGCGTCCGCGTCTTCGTCTTCGTCCGCCTCGGGCACGGTGGAGGTGAGCGCCTTGAGCTTCGAGTGCAGCCGGTGCAGGCGGGCTGCCTCGGTCGCGGCGTACACCCCCTCGGTGCGCTTCTTTGCGCGGTGCAAGCGCTTTGTTTTTGCGCGCAGTGATTTTGCCATGGTGAGTGATGTGTGAGCGTGTGTGTACGGCGGGGTGGGGTCGGGTGGGGTGGTTTGGCGGGTGTCGGGGAGCGAGGGCGGTGATGGTAAGGGAGAAAGGCGTGGGTGGCAGCAGAGGGTGCAGAGGGGGGAAACTGGAGAGACTGCTGAAAAAGCTATGGGCAGATCGGAGATTGGACGCTTGCACGTGCTACGGAACGGCGTTGCGATCACTGCGCCCCGCACTGTGACTCTGAGAAGCCTGGATTCTTAGCTTGCGACCTAAGATTGTCGAGTCCGCCATCATGCTACTGGTGCGGCCCTCAACTACCTTGTGATAGTCGTTCCAGATGTCTTCAGAGTCGGAGTCTACCGTTCTTAAGGATGCACCATCCACAGACATGCCTTCGTTCACCGCCGCTTTGAAGGCATCCAAGCGAATCATCGCCGTCGCCGGTGCCGGACTGTCTGCAGCATCTGGTGCGCAGCTCGCATCCCTCTGACTCTCTCATCTGTCCGAGGAGCTGAGCAACCGTTGCCGCTCGCAGGCATTCCTACTTTCCGCGGCGCGGGCGGACTCTGGCGCAGATACGATGCGATGGGCCTTGCTACCCCGGAGGCGTTCCACGCAAATCCTTCACGCGTCTGGCAGTTCTATCATTACCGCCGAGAGAAGTGCGTGTTATCCAGCTTGCGCCATGTCTCCCGCTGAAAGACACCCCTCGTCAGAGCTCTCGCTGCTCAGCCTAACCCCGGCCACCTCGCGCTGGCCATGTTCTCCATCCCCTCCATCCGCCACAAAATCGCCCCCAACTCAGAGTTCACGCTCATCACGCAAAACGTCGATGGCCTGAGCCAGAAAGCTCTCGATACCCTCGCCGACCAGCGCCCCGAGCTCGCGGACCAGATACGCTCACCCATCGTGCAGAACTCCATGCTGGAGATGCACGGCAGGCTCTTCGATGTTCAATGCACCACGCCGTCCTGCGGCCATGTTGAGTACAATACGATGTCGCCGATATGCCTGGCTCTCGCGGGCACGGAGCGGGTGTTCTCTACCAACGAACCTGAGCCGCATATCGACGAGGCGGACTTGCCGCGGTGCACGAAGTGCGGCTCGCTTGCTAGGCCTGGAGTCGTCTGGTTCGGGGAGTCGTTGTCACAGCTAGACCAGATTGAGAGCGTAGTGGGCGAAGCTGATATGTGTATTGTAGTCGGAACGTCCTCCACGGTACGTATAGCTGTCGAGGCCACCTTGTGACCATTTTGTTGACCAATTTGACCATCCAGGTATATCCTGCCGCAGGGTTTGCTTATGAGGTACAGAACAACGGAGGCACGGTTGCGGTTTTTAACATCGACCGAAGCGACGGCGATCAAGAGGCAGACTTCCTCTTCATTGGCCCTGCAGAAGTGACCTTGCCAAAAGTACTGGGAGTTGCATAGTGTAGGGGTGTGTAGATGGAGGCGCACGGCAGCTGTAGACATTATGACGGATGTATGGTAACGCAACCTACGCACACGGATGCCGAGTCTCAGCATTCCGCAAACGGGCATCGGGACGCATAGCACTGCACCTACCTCTATGAAGAGCTTGCTTTGTCCTGCGCCAGCTCCCGCTTCACCCGCTCCTCCTCGTCCCTCACCGCGTCCAGCCCCGGGCGTCCGCGGCCCAACACGCCATACAGCGTCGTCATGACCGCGCGCTCGCGGATCGGTCGCCTGTCGCTCCACGACTCGCCCGAGTGCACGTGCGGCGCGTTCGACCGTGCCAACGCCGAGTTTGCCTTGCCAAACTTGGGCAGCGCGCGGCGCGACCCGAGCTCGGCCTCGAGGTAGTGGAACGGCGTCTCGGGGTGCAGCGCGGACGTCTGCAAGAGCCGCACGGGGTCGGTGAACGCTTGGTCAATCGCCTGCGAGAGGTTCTCCTTCGTGATGAACGTCCCAGCCTGGTGGTAGAGGCTCACGAGCACCCGTAGTTTCTCGTCGGGCAGCTTTGCTTTGGATTGGACGTTGAGTTTGCCTTGGGACGACGAGGCGATGGGGGATGCGCCGGCAGACGAATTTGCCTGCGTGGAGTTGTACCGGGAACAGGACGCTGCTCGCCGGAGGGAGTGACGCAGAACCTTGGCCGACTGGAGACTCGACATGATGGGAGAGAGCAAGATTCTACGTACGATCACGTGTCGCGCTTTTCCGTCAAGTGCCTTTTGGCGCCCGCCCATCTCAACTGCTACTGCATAGCGTTACTGTACATAGCAAATATTCAGACATCCTTAATGTTCATCACTTAATAGTCGCAAGTTAAAGAATTTCCAGGAAACAACGTGTTCCAGCAATCACAGCTGCGCTAGTATACAGGAAATTCCACAAGAGGTAGAATAGATAGATCCCAGCAAGCTCCACATTGGCAAAGCATCACTGCTGCCAGAGAAACTTACAGATGCGCCTTCACGTTGTGCTTAGCCGCAAGGGCCTTTTCCCTCTTCTTGACCTCCGCATGGCGCTGGGTCACGAATGGCGCGCGCTTGAGCTCCCGCTGGCCGATTTGCTGGATGTGCACCTGCATAGATGTTCGTGAGTAAAAACCGAGGTGAACATAAGCTGGGTAAGACATACAGCGTCGGGACCCTGTGCGTTAGGTGATCAGCATTTGATATATGCGTAGACAATAGAAGATGGCGCACATCGGCGATACGTAACGTGCGCAGTTGGGCGTACATGTTGGCGAGCGGCGTATCCTGACTGATACCCTCGGCACCATAGCATTGGATTGCACGGTCGATGACCTCGCATGCCATAGAGGGCACGACGAACTACGGTAGTGGCGTCATTCCCAAAGCCTACTCGTTGGGGGAGGTGAGCCTACCTTCGCGATGCCAATCTCCTTGAGGGCGCCTTTCGCCTTCGCCTTGTCAATCTACAAATGAAACGTGAGAAGGGACTTACGGCGAGGGGCGCGGCCTTACTTACTTGCAGCGCGGCGCTGAGAACCAGAAGTCTCGCAGACTCGATCTCTGCGCGGGACTTCGCGATGTCGGCAACGACGGTTCCTGCAGGAAGAAACGTTCAGCAGGAATATAACGGGCACATAGGAGGAGGGAACTCATACCGTGTTCGTACAAGTACTTCCCGAACGTCTTCTTCGCCGGGTCGGTCACACGTTGCAGAAGTAGGTCCAACGCGTATTGGGCAGCGCCGATGGAGCGCATGCAATGGTGAATACGGCCAGGTCTGGATATCATGCATCAGTTCTGCACGGTATATGTCTTCAAATTGCTATGCACCCAAGACGGCCCTGAATAATCTAGTGAAAAGCATCCACGTCAGTGAACGCGTTCGGAACGAGTTCGACTGCGGACAGACCTCGAAGCCCTTGCCCCAGCCGTACACCAGGTTCTCGAGCGGCACCCGGACGTTCTCGTAGATAATTTCGCAATGGCCCTCCGGCGCGTCATCGTAGCCAAAGACCTGCATCGGACGGATCACCTTCACACCGGGGTGGTTCGCAGGGACGATGACGATGCTCTGTTGTTGGTACTTGTCCGAATTGTCGGGATCACTCTTGCCAAGAACGAGGTGCAGCGCACAGCGCGGGTCACCGGCGCCGCTGATGTACCTAGTCGAGAAAGGGGCGTCAGAGGGGTTTCCAGCACCTGCCGTCCGTGGTGCTGTACCATTTGTGGCCGTTGATGACGATCTCGTTGCCCTCCCGGCGGATAGATGTGCGGATGTTGGTCGCGTCGGACGAGGCGACTAGCGCAACACCGTGAGTGCCCGGCCCCACCAAATATCAAACCCACACCTACCAAACCGTTCGGTCATGGAGAACGCCGAGCGAATCTCGCCGTTGAGCAGAGGAACGAGCCACTTCTTCTGCTGCTCCGGGGAGCCGAACCGCGCGAGCACCTCTGTAAAACACAAAAATCCCTCTCAGAGACCCCGTTCTCCCCTGTTAAGGCGACAACCAGAAATGCCACACACCCATGTTTCCCGTGTCCGGCGCCGAGCAGTTCACAGACTCTGACGCAAGCTGCCCGCCCCGGCCCAGGATCTCGGCCATGCACGCGTACTGTCCCCAACGCACCCGCGATCAGCACAGCGCACACACTGCCGCCCCTGCCGCCAAGCCCGAGCGCGCACCTCGAGGTTCGTGAGCGGGACGCCAAACTGCGGGTAATGCGCCTTGCTCAGGAACAGGTTCCACAGCCCGAGCGACTTCGCCTTCGCCTTGAGGTCGACCAGGACCGGGATGACCGTCTGCCAGCGCGTCGCGGGGTCGGTCGGGAGCTGCGCGTGCGCGACGCGCACGGCCGGGTACACGTCCTCCTGAGACGCAGTGCGAGGGGGGGAGTGAGCGTCGCGCGCCGCGGTGCAGAATGGGAGGGAGGGGGGGGGAGCGAACGGACGCACCTCCATGAACTTGATGAGCTTCGCGAGGGTCTCCTTCGCGAACGGCGAGAGCTTGTCCTCGATCTGCAGCGACCCGCTCAGCCCCTCGCCCCCACGCGTCCGGCAGTGATGTGGGACCGCGCACGCACCATCGCCCACGAGGACGGGGAAGTATACTCGACAATCGGGTGTTGCGACATCCTTGCTCCAGCTGTTCCTCTCTCTCAAATCTTCACAGTCCAAACAGACGGCGGCGGTGGTCAGTCAGGGTGGTACGTCGCGCTGGGGGACGTGGGGGAGGAAGCTGGAAGGGGCGCGGCGCCCCACACGCTCGACCCCGCACTAGATGAAGGCGCGCCCGGCTATACACAGTGCCCGCCCCGGCCGGTGCCGGGCCCCAAACAGGCAGCCAGGATCGCGGCGGCGTAGGCTAGACGCAGAGCCGAGGTCAGATGCGCCCTCACCAGGTCTCGCTTGGGGGGGCACTCAGGGGGTGCCTAGGAAACTCGGTAGATGGATGTGTTGCCATTGATTGAGGGCTTGAGCCCGGCCTACATAATCACCGGGGAGAAAAACGTAGGCAGTGCGTGGAAGACATCGCATAATAGACGGTGGGTAATCGTACCGGTACGTATCATAATAAACTGGGAACGGCGACATCCGTAAGTAGGTAGGTGCAATGGTACTGCGACAGGTGCGCAAAGCGTTCGTCGCAGACAGGAAAACATATGTCACAGGACAGACATCAGGACGCCGGGGGGCCGAAAGGAATTTGCAAACATTACTAGCTGGGCGTGTGTGTACTGTACCTCCACGGCGGGATACTCGTACAGGGTCAGAGCTAAGTATACAACTCGGGGGCACGTATGCAAGAAACGTGGGTGTGTAACGGATGATACATCTGGAGCGTTGCGGCGAGCGCTGGCGGCCGCGAGGTGCGGTGTGCCGGGGCGTGAGTATCGTACAGGATAGTAGCAGGAAAGTGCATGAGGACTCTGGGGACGGTGGTGAGCGTAGCATGAGAAAATAATCTGAGTGTGCATAGCAATAACGTAGAGATGCGTGCGGAGTGCAGAGATGGGTTGCGTCGCAGACAGCATAAGTAAAGCCAGGCGAGACATCACGGGGAGCAGGTACACGAAACACCAGAGAGCAGCAGAGAGAACGTCCAGGGTCGTTCGAGCGAGGAGAGAAACTATGGCTATAAATGCTGGGCGGGGCGGTCGTAGTGTGCGTCCGTCCGACACGGCACAACATGAGGGGTCGTCGCGGTCGTGCTGTTCGTCGTCACGGTCCATTCGTTCAGCGTCACCTCCGTCATCCCTCAAGCGTTCATCCCCCCGTCCCACTGGCCCGACTGCTGGCCCTGCTGCGCCGCGTCCGTCGTAAAGTCCCCGCCGAGCGTGAACGCCATCTCCGGGTCCACGCCAAACGCGCCCGAGTCGAGCGTCTGCCAATACTGCTCCTGCTCGCCCAGGCCGACGTACGACGGCCCCGCGCCTGCGCCTCCCGACGCCGGGTCATAGCTCCGGATGTAGTCCAGCCCGCGGAACGGCAGCCCCGGCCCCGCAAAGCCCGCCGACGGCGGCGTCGTGCCCGTCCCGCCCACGCTCGTCGCGTTTGCTTGCGCGGGCACGGGCGAGAACGTCATCCCGCCAAAGTCCGCGCCGTCAAAGTTGGCGAGGTACGGCGAGGACGGGTCGACGCCCGGCAGCTGGCCCGAGAAGCTGCCCGCCGAGTGCTGGTGCGTGTGCCCGTGCTGGCGGCCGTAGG
Source organism: Trametes gibbosa (assembly GCA_022606055.1). Taxonomy (NCBI): domain Eukaryota; kingdom Fungi; phylum Basidiomycota; class Agaricomycetes; order Polyporales; family Polyporaceae; genus Trametes; species Trametes gibbosa. The sequence goes on from JABYQJ010000008.1 coordinate 777,972, forward strand.
CCGCCTGCTGCTGCTGCTGCTGGTGAGTGCCGGGGAAGAACTTGAGCTCGTTCGCGTCCACCGCGGGGCTCGCCCACCTGTCCGACGGGCTCGGGACGCCGAACTCGTACTCGAACTGCTGTCCACGCGGGATCTGCACCGTCGGGTTGAGCGGCGGGTACCCCTGCCTGTGCCGCTGGTGCTGCTGCATCATGTGCGAGGACTGGGGACCCTGCTCGCTGCCATCGATCACCGCGTGCGACGGGCCGGGGGGCGAGGGGTGGCTGTTCGCGGACGCGGGCGAGCTGTGCGCGCTCACGCTCAGGTTCGAGCGGCCGGGGTACGAGCTCGGGAGGCCCATCGTCGCGTACCCGTCCTGGTACAGGTCCTCGTCATGGGGCCGTTTCCGGGACGTCGACCGGGCACGCAGCGCTGTCAGGGAAAACGGGGGGCACACGTTAGCTTCATCATCGTCACATGTCGCGAAATAGGCAGCGACGGCTGATCTGCCCGAGCGAAGCACAGAAGCCGCCACGCCGCGCGCGAGACACTCACAGTCCGTGCGATAGTGAGCGGGGCCATGCGCGTTGCGGGGCGACAAGGGCACGTCACGCGACCGGTCCCTGCGCGGCCTGTTCTTGATCAGCCTCTCGGAGACCGGGACCGAGATGGGCGTCGACGGGCCCTGGCTGCGTCCGTCAGAATACATCGGAGGGGGGCCCGAGGTTCCGGGGGTTGCAGAAGCAGCGGAAGTAGAAGCCATCGACGAACCCCGCGGCGGATTCAACGCGGCGGTCCTAATCGCCTCGCTGGCTTTCGCAGTGAGATCCTCGAGGAGCTCCTTGCACTTGCGAGCTCCAGGCCAGAAGCCCTCCCACGACTCGAGCACGGCAAGGCAGCTGCGCGCCTCGTCGAGTGCCGCCTGCGACGCCATGGACTCCGTCGTGTGCATCGCGTAGAGGAGGATGATGACAGCAGAGCTAAACAGATTCTGGATGAAGAACGCGAAGTGGTGGCTCGGCGGGACGACGTTCTTGATCGACGGCGCGAGACGAACGCAAGCACGAGCGGTCGAGACCGCCTTCGCCGTGGAACGCGGCGCAACGGGCTGCTCACGCCTGACCGGGAGGAAGTTGCGGTGGAGCGTGGTCAAGATCGAGTAGTAATGACTGCACAGAACCGCGGCCATCGACACCTGCTTCTCCGTCGTGGGGTTCGACTTGAACACCGCGGGCAGGTCCTCACACCATCTTGTCAACCGCCGATCGAGCGTCTCTACGGACCGGTGCAGCTCCATGCGCTTGTCCATCTCGAGGTTGTCCTTCGTCTTGTCGAGCGCGTAAACCTCGCGGAGAACACGCCCCGCGATCTGGTACAGCTCGATGAGCTCGACGAAGCCCTTCATGAGCGAGACGCCCGGCATCTCCGCGCCCTGGAAGTACTGCGGTAGCATTTCATCGTCGCAGGGTGCGGGAATCTCCACATCGCAGTCAGCATCTTCGATCGCCAGGGGCCGACCGAGGGCGAGGGCCAGCATCCGGTCGAGTGTGTACACACCCCACCAGATCTTGCGGCGCGTCTCCTTCTCGATCAAGGTAAGTGTGGTGAGCCACTTGGGCGTCCTCTGATTACGGCAAGGGGTGAGCACGGGATTTTGGGAGAAGAGGGACAGGCGACTCACGTGAAGACCGATGTCTTGTGCAGCACGGACGGCCTGTCCAACGAGCTGCCACGCCTGCGGCAGACAATTCACGGAGCAAAGGAAAGAAGACATCAATAGGAAGCACTGGACGTGTTCCACCTGTATTGTCGGGTAGCTGGTGTAGTGTAGGATAAGCGCGCTATAGAACGGCATAGCGAATTAGCATACGCCCAGAAACCGCAAGAACACGGTAAGAATTCGAGGCACGCACCGTTCCAGATAGACCATCCCCATACCGCCGTCGTCTAGATTATCGAACTTCTTGAGACGGGGATCATCGACGAAGCGGGACGCCACGGCGAACATGGAGCACATGAGCGCGATGAACGCCGGGTGGTCTCGCTTGGACTCTGGCTTGTCCCGTGAGTCCATGAGTTTCCTGTACTTGCGCAAGAAATCCGGCTTGTCGAGCACCGGCATTAGAAAGTGGAACCGCGCAAAGTACGCATCGACCTGTCCAAGCCAACCCCATTAGTCAATCGCGGTCTCGCGTGGCCAATGCGGGGAAAGGGGCAGGACCGCGCGACTCACAAGCTTATCTGCGAGATCCCGCTCGGGGTACTCGACTTCCTCGGGCGGGGGAAGCGCTCTGATCTTCCCAAAGAACACGCTTGCAGGGTAATAGAGCTTGTTCGCACTGGGGCCTGCTCCGAGCGGGTCTTCTTCCATGGGTGAGACACGATTCATGGGTGCAGTCGTGGCGTCCCGCAGCTGCTGAATCAGCGTCATGGTGGATGACTTTCCGATCCAGTGCAGGTGGCCGTGCTCGTCGAGCGCGAGCTGTCCGAGGGCGTCGGAGACGTCATCCTCAATCTTCACCGCCGGCTCGTCTGTCTCGCCGTGGCCGCTCGTGCTGCGGCTGTCCCCGTTCGAGTAGCTTGGGTCCTCCCTATATCGCGGTTGCATAGACTGGAGCACGCTTGCAGATATCGTGGGGGGTATTGATAGTGCGGGGGATGAGGAGGATTGGGTCTGATTCGCCGAGACCGCGGAGGAGATGGCTGTGAGGTCAAGGCCCGTGGCTTGGCTGACTTGCTCGAGGATGGGCGCGACTTGCTGGAAGATATCCTCCATGCGTAGCAAGCGGGCCTCGAGCTCCTGGACATAGCTACGATGGAGGGTAAGGATTACAGTCGAGCACACAAGACAAGGGGCGTGCTCACTGTCTGCTCAAAGCGGCCCTGTCCTTGGTCTGAAGCCAGGTACACTGGCTGCCCGCTGTCGAACACTGCGAGCACGTAGGCTCCACGCCGTCGCACTTGATCTTCTTGCGCCTGGACGAAGCAAACGGGGACAGGACACATGAGCGATCAGATCTCGGGCCTGGGAAAGCGGGGCAAGGGTGCGGAGGGCGGGGCCGGGGAGGGAGCCATAAGAGGTGGGGGACGATCATGAAGGTCTGGAGGGCGGAGAGGGACTGACCTGCAGGATTCGCAAGCACGCCAGACACGCCTACGCTGGAGCTGGACGGGTTTGAGGCCGATGTCGGGGGGAAGAGGGCCCTGGTCGTCGACACGCTTCTTCTTCGGGGGGTGGGGGATCGTCATTGAAGGATTTGGGAGGAGAGGGGGGGCGGAGGGGGCGTTGTCGGTGGAATCAGACGGAGTGTGTGGTTCGGTGGTCATGGTGGAGGAAGCCAGAGAGAGTATATATGAACGGGGCGGGGACGGGGAAGAAGCCGAAGCGGGAGCCGGATTAGGTGAGAGCCCAAGGGAGGCGGAGTGGGAGGAGAAGCTTTGGCCGGAGAGTGTGCAGGCGGGTCGGCGGTCGGACTTGTGCTGAAGCTTTGGCTCGGAGTCGGAGTCGGGCGCGGACGCGAGCTGGAGCGGACGGAGGGGCTCGTGCAATGGCGGTGGATGAGAGAGAGTTGAATGAGATGAGAGGGAGAGATGACCAAAGAAGACGCCGGGCGTCAGATCGATCCCAGATCGGGCGAGGTGCCTGGCGCCTATTCTCTTGTGTCGCCCATCTCCATACCTTTTCACCTTTGAAGCTGAAGCTGAAGCTGTTTGCTTTGGCCGCCACTCTCGACGCTGGAGACTAGTGGCCGACCCGCCGCCTCATTGTCTCTCTCTCCCGCGCACAGGCTGCGCACCGACCTCCTCTTGGCCCCGGCACTCGTCGCGTCCGACTCCCCCCGCTGCTGCCCGCGCAGCTACACCGCATTTCCCATCCCCATCCCCATGAATGCCACGAAGCGTGCGCCCCAGGGCAAACGCCACGCCAAAAAAGAACACAACGCCCCGGTCGCGGCTTCTGCCCACGCGAGCGGACCACTCGGATCGGAGGCCGCCGCTTCCCCGTCCTCCTCCTCCTCCTCTACCTCCTCCTCCTCCTCCTCCAACCCAAGAACCCGCGCGCCTCCTTCCGTGGCACAATCAGAATCCACGCCCGCTTGCCCTCTCCAGCCACCTTCCCCACCTTCCCTCGCCTCGCACCGGCCCACCTGCCCGATTCCCCGACCGTCTCCTGCACAGAAACCAAGAAGTGTGCAGATCCATGTGACCGTCTCGCCAAACTGCTCAAGCCCCATTACGCCCAGCCAGCCCGTTCCCTGACAGCGCGCGCTCAGCGTTCCTTGCACCTCTTCGCCGTCCATGCAACTCGCCGCTTTCGGTGCTTGGCAGTCTCGCACAAGCGTCCAAGTGGCCCTCCCCCAATCCTCCCTCCTGCGCCCCGACCTCGGCCCCTGGTGGACGACGCGGGCAAAACCGCGCAGCCAGACGCATCCCGAGTCCCGATTTTTTTTTTGGGTGTGCATCGGGTGCGGGCGCGGGTGCGTTCGCGCGCGTCCCTCCGACACTCCGAGTCCGAGGGCGTAAGCGCAAGCGCGCAAGACCCCCCCTCCCCCACCACCGCGGCCCCACACACCCACCCGGCACACCCGACCTCGTTCTGTCTCAGCGTACCCACAGATGGCCTGTCCAGCACTCCGACCTGCGGCGTCGCCCTTCCACGTACGACTCCGAGCGAGGCGCCGGTTGCGTGTCCATGACCTCCCTCGCGTTCGCGCCGTTGACGTTTACACCAGCAGCAGCAGCACCACCCCCCATTGATATTCCGCGTGCCCACGGACGAGGCCCCCACTCGGCGCGTCGGGGCGAGATGTCATCACTCGCGCACCGTAGCTGGCCCGCAACCGATTCTATAGCGCGTCCTCATAAGGCTTGGCAGGCCACGCCGTGGCGCACCGTCGCCCGCCCACGATTCTGAATACGCCTCTCTCTGCCGCTCTGCGCCAAAACGTTGTCCCCCCCCCCCGCGCCCGCGCCTGCCGCAGGCGCCCGCGCTGGCTTGTGTTCGTACGCATGATCTCGCCGTGACCACTGACACTTGGGGACTTGCGCGCTCGCGCGTGTGCGCCGTCACCGCGGCCTTGCCTTCCACGCAGTCCACCTTCTCCTCCTCCCCGTCTGCGTCCGCTTCCACTTCCACGGAAACGCATGGGCGCCCTGCCCCCGGTGTGCAGCCACCCATCACGCACGCAGCTCGCACGATCAACCTCTGAGCACTGGGCACGGGAAGCGAAGCCCCTCCCTCAGCGCTAAGCCACCCTCGCACGGAATAATCGGCCCCGGTGTAGCGGGACCCAGGCCGCCGGCCCGCGCAGAACTCACGGACGCCGTCCGAACATGGGCACGCTCGCATTCCGGCGGGACGTGCGGTCCACAAGCGATCTAGCACACGCAGTCCACACGTACGGGTGGGCAGGTCCCCCCGCGTCTGGATGTGTGCGGACAAAGGCGCGCTGGAGAGAGGTCACCAGACGAGATTCATGGGGCCATCTGCGCGGTGGCGCGCGACGGACGGCGTTCCCAGCAGCAGATCCCTCGGCGAGATCGTGTGGACGCACCGAGGGAGCGAAGCGAGCCGCCGTGAAGGCGTTCGCGACGAATTCGAGACGACGCTGGCGCAGCGCAGCGCAGTGCAGCCATCGCGAGTCTTCTCGGACGGAAACAGGCGCACATCGCCGCCGCGTGCACGCTGGCTGCTGCTTCCGAGCACTTCGGGAGGCTCTTTCCCTCTGCCCAACCGTGGCTTTGCTGCTGCCGCGTCATGGCGGCCCCAACGGAAACGCCGGGGGCGTCGCGCGAACGGGGTGCGGACTTCTGTTTATAGAGCGAACGATGACTAGCGTATAGGACGATTCGATGATGGTGATGATGATCTTGCTGCTGCGTGGATGCGTGGGGGGATGCAATATAGTAGACAGGGCAACGGACACGCCTAGGCTCGCGGGCTCTGCGTGCGCGGGAGAGACACCGGGAGCCGCACCGAGGGAGCGAGCGCGGACGAATGGGAATGCGTGGCCGGAATCCGCGCAAGCTAGAGAGAACGGTGCGCGAACGGAGGAGCGGCCGGAGAGGCGAAGAGCAGCGCTGCACTAGAGAGCGGTTGACGAACGTTGCGCCCCAGACGTCAGCAAGCGAGAAGACGGCGCGGCCAAGTGCGCACCCGCACCTCCTTCTCCGTCTCTCTTCCCCGTCCGGCCGCACAACGTCCCATCCTCCCAAGCCCAATCCCTCCGAACTTGTCGCTTTTCCTGCCGCCCCCGCCCCAAACCCCCTCCCTCTTCTCCTGCCCATGCGTCCCTTCCCCGCCCCCGCCCCCCGTCTGCGCCGCCGCATCAGCGCATGCCCGCAGAGATGGCCGTCATCTTGTCGGGCGAGTCGCGAAGGAAGTAGAGCTTCGCCCTGCGCATGCGCTTGCCCCCCCTGCCCTCGGACCCGTGCCGCCCCGCGCGCATGAGCACCTTCACGTCCCTCACGTGGGGCGACGCGACGTAGAACTGCGCCTCGACGCCGGTGCGGTTGATCACGTTCCGGAGGAGGAAGGACGTGTCCGCGCCGCGCCGCCGGATCGCGAGCAGCACGCCCGTGAACGACGTCGGGGCGTAGCGCGTCGTCACCTGCAGCACGGACCCGGGCATGATGCGCTCCGGGTGCCGTTTTCCGAACCGGGCGAGCAGGGCGAGCTTCTCGGGCGAGAGGAGGCGTTGGGTGAGGTACGGCATGAGCCCCTTGCCGGCCTTGGTGGGCTCGGGGGCGGGGACGGCGGGGGGCGGGGGGATGATGGCGACGTTGGAGAAGGGGTAGGCTGGTTGGGCGGCGGTGGTCGACATCAGCCGCTGCGTGCATCTCCGGAAGGCGTTGAGCATGGCGAGGAGGATCCCCGTAGGGTGAGCGCAGGGTGAGTGAGTGAGTGAGAGTCGGGAAGATCGCTGGCTGTTGGGTGAACGAACGGAGCGACGCTGAGCGCCGTCGGCCAGCGAAAAGTGAGGCGCGCGGCACGTGCTGTAGACGCCCGCCGTGCGCAAGGCGCGCACGAACCTGAGCACAGTGTCGATGGCTTCGTTCGCAGCATCTCTCAGGGCCTCTTCGGACTAGTGCAGAACTTTTTCTTATCTGAACATTACGGCATGAAAACTTGTGCATTGAATGTCCGAAGCGGAAAGTACGACCCGGCGTCTGTGCCGTGCTCGGCTCCGAGCTGCAGGTACGCTACTGCTCGCACAATGCAGTCTTCCTGTGCACTCTGCCTGTCACTGGTCTGTCCGTGCGCGTAGCTACTGTGAGGGGTCGGGTATGGGGAGGGCGAGGTGTCGTGCAGTGATGGAGAGGGCAGAGAGAGGTGTGGCGAAAGATACGGGGGAAAGAAGTGACGTATGCCGGTCGGCGAGAGGGAGAAGGGGATCTGGGACTGCGGCTAGAGAGTGGCGAGAGCGCTCTGTGCGAGAGTCTGACGTACGACTGTGGGCGCTGCAGGTTGAAGGGAGGGGGTGCGGTGTGTGCTGAGGGCGTGGGTGTGAGCGTGGGCGTGTGCGTCGGCGTGGGCATAGGCGTGGGCGTAGGCGTGCAGAGGCGATAGAAGAGTGGGATGGCGATGGTGGGAGGTATGTCGGAGGGACGAGCGGAACGGACGAGGAGACGATGGATCTGGGGGCTCGGGCTCAGGCTCAGGCGAGGAAAGGATAGAGACCGGGAGCACGTGGGGGATCGTCTGTGGGCCAAATGAAAGAGAGACAGGATCTGGGGCGTGGCCGGTCCAAGCACGGGCGTCTGCGCGGCCTCGGAGGGCTCTGACCAAAGCGAGCAGGCAGAAATCCAACGCCGTCTCTCACTCTGCCCGCTCTCTCCAGAAGCCCTCGCTTCACCCCGAGTTCCTCAACCGTCCACTCGTCCCCGTATATAACATATCCTCCTCTTCTCCTCGCCCCTCTCTCGACCTTCCGTCCTCAACGCCCTCCAACACACACTCGCCCCCGCCACTCCCCCACCCTCCCCATGCATCTCGCAGCCCTCCCCGTCGAGCTCCTCGACGCCATCCTCGCACCCCTCGCCCCCAGCCCCGCCTCCCTCGCCGCAGCTGCCCTCTCCTCCGCTGCCCTCAACCCCAGCGCAACCCGTCTCCTCTACCGCCATCTCTCCCTCTCCGACTACGCTGGCAACCTCTCCGTCATCCGTCTTCTCGCCTCCAGACCCGACCTCGCCTCCCTCGTCCGCACATTCTCCGTGCACCTCTCCGATGCAGACCCAGCCACCCTCCCGACCTACGCTCACCTCCAGCGCGCCCTCGTCCGCATGACGAATCTCACCAGCCTTGCGCTCTACGTCGACGCTTCCACAAGCTGGATTCTCTCACCACCGCACGCCCAGAACGGCCAGATGTGCGAAATCCTTCGTCCGGACCCCCCCTTCTACCCCCGTCTCGAGCATCTGACCTGCAACTTCCCCCTCGACCCCCACCTCGCCGCCTTTCTCGGCCAGCTTCCCTCCCTTATCTCCCTCCAGCTCGCATCCCTCCTCTCCGACGCCGAAATCGAATCAGAGCCCGAACCTGCCTTCCTCCATTCGTCACATATACCTCTTCTCGAAGCCTACACGGGACCTGCCCGCGTCCTCCCCGCCCTCGCCTCCCGTCCCCTCCGCGCAGTCCACCTCTCCGGTGACCTCACTCTTGACCTCCTCCCGTCCACGAGCGCTCCGTCTGCGGAAGAGGCGATGTCCCATCTCCGAAAAGCCGGCGCTACCTCCAATCACCCCCACCACCAACACGCTAGCCCGGACACAGACACCGGCACGCTCCTCCAAGTCATGAGCGCGATCACCAGCGCGCCACCCGCGCCGCTTCTGGAGGCCCTCGCCCTCGCCTATCCGAACCTTGTCTGCCTCCGTTTGATGACGACGCATGCGTTGTGGGATCTCCCCGACTTGGTACGTTGCCCGGCCTTTTTATCCCCAGCATCGATGAGCTGACTCAGCCACACCTCTCATTTCACAGGCTTTTTACTCCCGCATCGCCAACACGCTCGCGACGCTGCCCCATCTCACTGCATTCGAGCTCTCTGGCATGCACTGGCAGTCCCGCCGCAAGTCGTCGGAGCCCCCTGCCGCAGCGGAGAAGGAGTGGATATCCCCGCCCGTCAGCCCCCGCGCCGCCGAGTTCCCGCCGCCGGATTTCGAGGACGGCGAGCCTCGCGACTATGACTTTGACGGCGCATTCCTGGACTGGTCCTACTGAGCTTCCCTAGCTCAGGGTGCCCGCTGGAGTTCCTCGGTGGAAACAGACAGACAGGCAGACTTCGGTTGCGCGCGAAGATTCTCGGTGCGTCACCGTAAGCGCTTCGTCTCATCCCCGTCCGTCCTGGCGGGCTTGTCGTTGTCGTCATGCATCCCACCCGTCTCGACCCTCCGGCGAATCTCCATGCTCTTCGTTCGATGGCTCCCCGATCGTACATTTCGGACTTGTTGGCGTTTCCTTCGGACAGTGCATCCCGCGAACTTGCACCCGTTGTTGGCGTCTTTGACTCGATCGCGCACGGCACGCGCTCTCTTAACACAAAAAGTACGCTATACTCCTAGCGCATGACAGTCCTGACTGGTGGCCACATTGGAATCCTTCATCTTCGTCCCCATCGCCATCTCAAACATCCCTCGACCGCGGCCATATTTTTCGGCGCCGCGCCTTAGGCTCGACTTCATTTCCCCATCATGCAACCCCCGCAGCATGTCATTTTGACAGCTCCGTGACTGCCGCAGCGGCTGCGTAACTTATCGACCCGTTCGACCACATAGGTCGTCCGTCGTCATTCAGTTATCTCCACTGCACATTTGGCGCGGTTCTTGGATCCCATCCATACCCCCTACCGCGCCTGGCTCCTCGGCACACTATCGTGGTATCGTCGTATCCCATCTCATCACCTCCGCCGTTCGCGATCGTTAATCTGGAGTGTTCCGCTATCGTACCGTTTTATGTGTTATATGTGTGTGTCCATTTGGTATCGCCCTCTCTCGCATCCTTTTACTTGCCATCATCCCTGTGCCCCAGTATTCCCTGCTTTGTGTCACTATCTCTCTCACTCTCTCCCTTCTCCCTCTTTGCGTTCCCTTTCACTGAGGGAAGAGTGCCTCCTGCGGCCTCGATCGCAATAGACTTTCCGCAGCGACCCATCTTACCCCCTGCTTCTCCTCTCTTCTCCCGGTTCTCTGACCCCATTCACACCCACCCATGCGCTCCTAGCTTCCTGTATCATCATCGTATCGTACGCCCGCCCTCCGCCCTTCTCTCTCTTCTCTCTCCCGATCGCACAGTTGCACAGTTTATCGTACCAGCTCTCTCGGACTTAGTCCCGCTATTCTCCCGCCTCTTCCCCTCCCTCCCCACCTCCCTCGTAGTACGAACTTCTCGACCCTCTAGGCATCCCCGCTACCCAACCCCATGCCCCTTGTTCCGCCCCCCCTTTCACTATAGTCACCGTCACCGCCTTTCACAGTGACGCCACGTACGACACTCAGCCTCGGCCGCTCGACTGCTTCGTGCTTCCCGCGCACGGCAGAGTTTGCGATGGCAGGCAGCAGGCCGCTGCGGCAGCACGCGTGTACGTACAGTAGCATACGCAGGACCCCCCGTTAATATATCATTAATGCTCTCCGGGACTGCCCGCGTCGGTGTCGGCGTCGCTGACGCTGACGCGTTGAACTGAAGAATGACACCGTTACTGCTCGAGATCGCGCCTGAGACCTGAGGCTAGATGGGCAGAGACGACCCTCGCGATCGCTTCCAAGTTCTCAGGGCGCGCGCCACGCGCACACACACACACACCTTGCCGCTACTAACAAGAGCGAAGCGTACCCGCCCGGTCGATTAGCCACAGTACTGCTGCTGCTGCTGCTTCTTCTTCTTCTTTGTGGCAGGCCGCCCCACACCCCACCACCACGACGCACGCCTCGGCGGCGTGCCCGCCTGTGTTGCTCACCTATTAGCGCAGATGGAGATGGTTGTGTGGCGCGCGATCGACCGTGGACTGGCTCTGGGCGCGACGGCCAACGGGAGATGGCGCGGATGGCGGGGATGTCGCGCGGCGCGCGGTGCGCAGTGGATGCATTGGACAGGACAGGGGAGGGAGGGAAGGAAGGAGGGAAGGAAGGAGGCGTGTCCAGGGCGCGCGCGGGGTTCTGCGCTTCGGCACTCCAAAAAGTCAATGTCATGCCACCAGGGGGCGGGGAGGACGTATGTGGCCATGTGTGTCGTGCGCGGACGGAGTTCTCACAAGGGGAAGAGGGGGAGGGGGAGAGGGGGAGGGGGCAATTGTGCCGGTATCGAAGGCGCGCTGCTGCTGCTCCGCCCGCGCTCCATTCGAACCCGGCCGAGGGCTCGCTAGAATATGCGAAGCGGGCGTGCCGAGGGCCTCGCACTCGCTGGGTGCACTGGGTGAAGCTGGACGTGTTACGCGCGGGGGGGGTCGTCGACGCAGCACAGCATAGAGGAGAAGGCGAGCGAACGTAAGCGTATGCACATCGAAGAGCTGGCGCGAGCCGGAAAGGGGAGAGGCGCACGCGCTACTTGCTAGTGGTGCGCCGAGCGCACGGCTCCCCCCTTGAGGGTCCTTCGATAGCGCGCGGCCTATTAGTCGGGGGTGCGGCGTGCGAGCGCGAATCGCGAATCGCGCGTGGTGGGCAATCGCTGTGCGCAGGCGACGACGTCGCCCCCGGGGGATGTAGTCGATAAGTGGGCCGTGCCCTGCGGCGTGCAGCGGCGACCCGCGGAGGGGGCCGTCGGAGTGCCAAACTTGCTGCCTCCTGCTGCTGCCAATATCACTGCTGCTGTGACTCTGAGCCTCAGACCGTTGGCCGGGGACCAATGGCCCGCGTCGCATGCGTTCATCCCCAGCAGTCTGGTGAGGCTTTCTCGTACGGGTGACCGCCGAGCGGGGGGGGAGTGGGACCCTAGATCGCGCGAATCGAGATGAGCTCTGCATTCGCCATTTGCCACTGGATGCGTGGAAGAACCGCGCGCTCCGGCTGAGGGCATGGGCACTGTGCACCTGGTGCACCGGCGTGACTGGGGGAAGCCTTGCAACTCCGACGGCGCGATGGGCTGGCCGAGGCAGGCACTGGCAGCGCGGGCGATAAGTCGCGGTGACGGGCGAGTGGCACGCGGGAGGGACCGGGCCTTCCCCTTGCCCCCTCTGGTCTCAGGACGCGATCACAGGCAGCGGAAACGCGAGAACGGGGGCCGAACTCTGACTGTGGGCAGCGTGCGCTCGGGTAAGGGCCCGCTGAATCGCGCGCTGCTGATGCACGATGAGTTGCGATTGCAGACGCGCGCGCGCGACCCTATGCGAATGTCGGTATTGCGTTCGAATCACACCGGCGTGCGCCGCGGGACTACTCCGCGGGCTGAGCCATTGCCCGGCCTGGACGTCTTCGCGGGGCACAGGGAACCTTCGGGAAAGGACAGGGGTGCGAGGGTGCCCAGGACCCAGGTGCGCCCGCGCGCGCAAGGGGGGAGGGGGGTGAGTGAACTTGGTTGCGGCCTTTTTCCCGTTCCGTGCGGAGGCTCGAGCACTCGGGTGCGGGATCTGGGAGACGGAGCTGGAGAACGCGGCGGGCGGGGGCTCGCCGAGGCGTCTGTCGAAGATCGCCGCAGATCCGCTGTAGGCTCTGTCCTCGATAGGGGGGCTGCTCGCTTCTTCCGAGGCCCAAACTCTCGCCAGCTTCCGTGCCCGAGCTTGTCCAGCTGTTGTCCTCGCCGAGATTGGAGATGCGAGGCGCGAGCGAGGGGTGCAGAAGCCGCGCCTATGTGGAGATACCTGCCGCAAATGAAGGCTGGGGCCGATGCAGGGATCGAGCCGCTATCGCCAGGAATGCGTGCGGGTGAGCAGCCGTTTATGAGACGTTCTCGGGGATTTACCTAGATTGGTAGTGGTGCTTGCGTGTTGACGGCTGCAGGCTGCGTCAGCGGCACCGCAAGAAGACATGGACGTGACAATTGAAAAAGGTACGCACTCGTCTCGCGCGCTCACCGGTCTTCTTCCTCGTACGTCTGTCCGCATAAGACGGCTTCCTTGCGTTGACAACAGCGTTTGGGCCGGGCGACGCGCCCTGCGTGAGTGGTGCGCCCCTCGCACGAACCCTTTTGGAGGGCGTATGACTGGACTTCGGAATCGCCGTGCGTCCAAGCCCAGATGTCTGGGCTATCCACAGATCGCGTGTGAACCATTGGCCATCATGTGCTTCTTCCGGGCCATTCATAGCACTACGAGAAGTGCAGAAACTCTGCACGCAGTTATGGTTAGCGCTCGACCGACGGTGTTCTCGAATGCAGTTATGAACGCACTCCGTATGTCCGCTCCAGTCATGATTATCCACAGCGTGGGGGAGTTGTGTCGCCTTCGTGTTGGAGGTGGATCCTTTTGTGTCTCAATTTGTATCAGTACTTGAAGAACCTCGTGGCACAATGTAATCGTTGTGGTTGCATGAGCGCGCCCGCTGGCCTGCGATAGGACTCAGAATCGAAGCAGGGTACCTCATCATGCATCTCGGAAGGGGCACTTAATCCCACAATGAGGGGCTGTAGGACCGAGTATATGTTGTCAGGGTCCTCTGGGCCTGTAACCATGCGCGGATTTACGGTTGCGGAGGGGGCCTTTCGCTGTCTCAATGTTGTAGAAAGTGACCCCTGGAATTGATCAGTTAGAACAAAACATAACTACAACATACTATGCATTGCTTTCAGGTGGAATTGCTCTGCAATTCATGTCCTTGGAAGTTGGAAGCTTGCGTGTGGTAACATGCATAATGACAGTGTAGCTCCCGGGCACTATAGGAATGGAACGAGGAAGTGACCGACCCCGAAGCGCCAGATTGAGGCGTATCTTGTCATTTCCCGAAAGGATGATATCGCGTACCATGAATCAGGTTTGAGATGGGTAGTGACACTACAGTTCAACGCCATAACGAGATGCATGGCCCGCTAAATGATCCCAGTGGTCAGAGTCCACGTCGCTGTCGGTGTTTGTGTACCCAGGGAGAACACTTGGCGAGCTGATACAGACTTCCTCGTGTCTGCACTGGTAGGTAGTACCGGCCTTTAGGAACATCAATGCTTACAACCTGACGTGTGGACTCACCCAGTTTACGCGTCATCCACATTGTCTTCTGGCACCTCCGCCCTGTAGTAGATCACCGCCCTGCAACCACTGCAGTTTTTCAAGTCGAGGAGACTCGTCTTTGAGTTATGGAAGTCTTCGCGCGAGCATCTTTTCATGACACTTGCGTTGAAACTGTCGTTGGTGTTAATTCCCACTCGTCCGGCTCCAGTCACAGGTCCTGAGCGAGCCAGCGATGATCGTGAGCCTCTTCTGACGCATTAGCCAGGCGGTTTTTCGTGTGTGGATCGTCTAGACAAAGGTTGACTTAAGCATGTCCCGCAATCCCCGAGAGAGCGGATGCCACGCACTAGTGGGCAGAGTGTGCTTTGCTATAACCTTCAGAAGAATCCCGGGGTTTGCACTGGCGCCAACGCTGAGATACCCGAAGATATTGAATCCTAACACGGGATAAATGAGCTCAAAATCACAACATATGGGCGGGCAAAAGATACAACAAGCTGCTACAACAGGAATAATGGTGTGCACACGTAAACTATCCAGAATACATCTTGAAAAGTCAGCCCTGCTGAATCGCAAGACGTGAGGGGTAACCCGGTCCATCCAGGAGCTTGTCTGTTGTCCTTCGAATCAACTCTTTTGGCCGCTGGGGGGCGGGAACTTGATCATTGTTGTCCAAGTTGTACATTGCATACCGAGGGTAGCAGTCTGGCCGTGTAACATTTAGCAATCAGGAACACACATAACTAATGGAGAAGACAATGCTACGCACCCCTCTTGTGCTTGCGCCTATGCGCCTTTTTGTAACGGTCAGAGCCGTTCGAGGAGGCGAGGCGGAGACGAGACGAAGCGAGATGAAGGAGAAGCAAGAGGACTGGCTATTACTGGTGTTGGTTCGACAAAAGGATACAAGCCGCCCAGCAACAGGAGGATATGCGCGTCGGCGGTACGCGCCGGCGCCTCGTAACGATCCGATCTGACGAGCGCTAACGAAACCTACAGTATGCGAACGAGTCCCAAGACCATACAAGTAAGCTACGAGTGCCCATGTTCTACAATAAGTGTCCTTGGTATGTAAAGTGTCCGTTACTAACTAAGAATGGCCATGGTGCGTAATGTAGTCATTACACCACCTCCCTTTTCAGGGTGAGCGCAGTATGCGCGAAGGCTCACTCGTCGGGACGACGAGCAGGCTTCGACACACGACCAGAGCGAGTCGTGGTCTGCGGCGGGGGTACGTACGCCTGGCGCAGGTTCACGCGAGGCGCCGGGGGCGGAGACGACGGGCGCGGGGCAGCGAGCGGGACAGCAGCGGAGCGACGGGCAGGAGCGGGCACGGAGGACGCGGGCAGCGGCGGGACGGGCGCGGGCACGGAGGACGCGGGCGGTGGGACGGCGATGGCGACGGACGACGCGGGCAGGACGGGCGGAGCGAGCGGGGCGGACGATGCGGACGGCGGTGTGGAGGCCTGTAAGGTAGAAGAAGGAGTGTCAATAGAATCTGCAGGCACCGACGCGGTGCGCTCGAACACGAGCTGGTGTGGGCGCGGAGCACGTGGGTGACGGCGGTGGAAACGGTCAACAAGCTCGTTGACTGCGGGAGTGAGGGGAAGGTCGGAGAGCGGAACCCAAGAGTCTTCGTCGGGGGAACGACCTGACCAACGCACGAAGTACTCGTAGCGCTGGCCGAGTTTGCGAGAGTCGAGGATTTGGGAAATGGAAAGGGAAGGATCGTCGGGGATAGTGAAAGGATCGGGAGATGCATGGGCGTGAAATTCGGAAGGGTCGGAATAGGGTTCGAGAAGGGAGACATGGAAAACTGGATGGAGACGAGAGAGATATGAAGGGAGACGGAGTTGGTAGGCATGGTCGGAAATGGCGCGCTCGATGGGGAACGGACCGAGTCGGCGGTGGTCGAGTTTGCCGGACGGACGTGTTGTCTTGATGTTGCGGCGAAGCAACCACACAAGTTGGTCGTGAGTGTACTTGGGCGAGTCAGCAGCACGCTTGTTGAAGTAGCGCGCCTGGCGTTCTTGAGCGTCCTTGAGCTCGGCGCGCAGTTCGTCGTGAAGACGTTCCAAACGCGTGGCTAAGTCGGCGGCAGCAGGCACGGACGTGCGCTCGGTGAGTTGTGGCTCGAAGGTTGGGTGGAAGCCGCAGTTGGCAAAGAATGGTGTTTGCTTGGTCGACGAGTTCACATTGTTGTTGAATGCGAACTCAGCAAGCGGGAGATAGTCGACCCAATCATCTTGTTGATAGGATGCATACGCCCGGAGGTACGTCTCGAGTGTCTGATTGGTACGCTCAGTGAGACCGTCCGTCTGCGGGTGATACACAGTCGATGTATCGAGCTTGATTTGGAGCAAGGAAGTCAGTTCTTTCCAAAATTGAGAAACAAAGACCGAACCGCGGTCCGACACGATCGAGTCGGGAAGTCCGTGGTGTCGGAAAATGCGGTCGAGAAAGAGCCATGCTAAGCCCGGTGCGTCAATGGTCTCGTTGCACGGGATGAAGTGGGCAGCACGGGTAAGGCGGTCGCACATGACCCAGATTGAGTCGTAGCTGTGCGAAGGCGGCAGCTTGACGATGAAGTCCATGGTGATGGATCTCCATGGCCGCGAGGGGATGTCGAGTGGTCGGAGAAGTCCATATGGCTTGTGACGCGGTGTCTTGATGCGGGCGCAAATATCGCACGCTTGGACGTAGCGGTGAATGAAAGTCTGCATGCCCGGCCATGAGAAGTCACGGCGGATGAGCCCGAGCGTGCGAATACGCCCAGGGTGACCTGCAACAAGAGAGTCGTGGCGCATGCGCACGATATCAGCACGAAGGGACGCAGGCACAAAGAGGAGACCTTTGTGGAAGACGAGATTGCCTTCCTGCGTGAAGTTGGTGTCGCCACGTGTGAGTGCCTCTCGCCACTCAGTGTCGGCTCGGTACGCATCTTGAAAGCGCTTGAGCATCTCCGAGTTGTCGACGGCGAGAGTGGTCAGGGACGCGATGGTGGTTGGTGACGTTGAAGGGCGAGTGGGCGACGAAGCGCCTTGATGCGAAGGGTATAGACGTTCTGTGTGCAAAGGAGTGAGTAGAATTTGTTCTTGGAGGCGTAGGACGGCATCCCCCTCTTGAGGCGCGAAGTCGGGTCGCCTCGAGGGCGCATCAGCAGGGTTTTTAAGCCCGGGTGCATAGTCCAAACGAAAATTGAACTCTGACAGAAACATAGACCAGCGCGCCTGGCGCCGATTGAGAACACGAGAAGACATGAAATACTCAAGATTCTTGTGGTCCGAGATGACCGACACAGGTGTCGCAGTGCCGATCGTCCACGCACGCATGTCTTGGAAGGACTCGATGATGGCAAGCAGCTCCTTGTCGTAGACGTCGTAATTGATTTCGGCCGGTGTAAGCTTGCGCGAAAAATACGCGACAGGGTGAAGGAAGCCCTGTGCGTCCGGCTGATGGAGGACACCTGCGATGGCGAAGTCTGAAGCATCAGTGGATGGGAGTGAGGGGTCGAAGTGGCGAAGCAAAGGGGAGGACATGAAAGTACGCTTCAGTGTGTGAAATGCTTCGGTGGCCGCAGGCGTGAGTGCGAATGGCAGCTCAGTTGTGTCCTTGCGCGTGAGCACATTGAGCGGGACAACAATCTTCGCATAACCATCTATAAAGCGGCGATAGAAGTTAGTAAATCCGAGGAAGGATTGAATATCCTTAACAGAGCGCGGAAGGGGCCATTCCGTGATCGTGTCGAGCTTGCGTGGGTGCATCTTGATGCCGTCAACACCCAGCAAGTAGCCAAGGTACTCAACCTCCGACTTGTCGAACTCGCACTTCTTGGCATTGGCGTAGAGGCCAGCCTGACGAAGGCGCTCGAGCACAAGACGGACATGCTGGTTGTGCTCTTCCTGTGAACGAGAAAATATAAGTATATCATCAAGATAGACAACGCAAATAACATCAAGGAGATCGCGGAGCGTCTCCTGAATGAAGGCCTGAAAGGTAGCGGGAGCATTAGTAAGTCCAAATGGCATGACAGTATACTCGAAGAGACCGAGGTGCGTGCGAAAGGCAGTCTTCCACTCGTCACCATTGCGGACGCGGATGAGATTGAATGCGTTCTTGAGGTCAAGAACTGTGAAGACAGAGCAGCCGCGGACGCTGTCGAGGAGGTCATTGACGAGAGGGATGGGGTAGCGGTTCTTCTTCGTGATCGAGTTCAGACCACGATAGTCGACGCAGAGGCGGAGCTCGCCAGTCTTCTTTTTGATGAAGAGGATGGGGGCACCGGCAGAGGATGTCGAGCGGCGTATGAAGCCCTTCTTGAGGTTTGACTCGATGTAGTCGAACAGGACTTCACGCTCTTGCTGCGAGAGATGATACATTGGGCCGAAGGGCGGAGACTTGCCATCCTCAGTCTCAATGGACATGTCGACCGAGGGGCGGTGTGGCGGAAGTGTCTCAGCCTCGACGGGAGAGAAGACGGAGGCAAAGTCATGATACTTGTCAGGGATAGACGAGAGGAGCTCGTCATCAGCAGACAACGACGGCGGAGGCTCAGGTGGAGGTGAGGAAGCCGAGGGCGCCGCTGAGTCCATTGCAAGCGAAGCAATGTTGTAGTTGCGGGTGCCCTTTGGGTGATAGCAGAGTAGCGCACAGTCGCCAGACTTTGCATACTTGCGGAAGCGCGCAGAGTTGACAAACGCAACATTGAGCGCTGGTGGCGATGAGGACGAAGGCGAGGGAGCGAAGGAGGGGAGGAAACGAGCGGAGAGCGAAGGAGCGGAGGAGGGCGGCGCCGCAGTTTGACCGAAGCCAATGCCGGGCCCGATATGAGATGCAAGGGGCGAGGTCGAGAATGTAGACAGGTACGGTGATGAGCACCACCGGCGTACCACACCAGAAAACCCTGCTTTTCGCGTCTCTGCACGCGCGCGCGCGCACTCCGCGCGTTAGCTCTTCAAGGCGCGCGCACCCCCACGCATCCCCAAGTCACTGTCTGAGTCCTTCCTCCATCCTCCATCTGTGCGGGTTGCGCAAATGCGCTCGGTCTCCGTCCGAGGGGACGCTCCGTGTCTCCGGAGGCTGCCCGGTCTATCGGTGCCGGCGGCGTTCGGGTTTTGGTCAGCTATGCATCAGTGGCGCGCGCGCCGCGTGCTCCCGTACCTGATCGCGTGCTTGACGCGCGATCGGCGCGCAGGACATTTCGGCTCCTGTTGCCGAGTACTTTCCGCCTTGTAGCACGTGTCTTGATTCAGCCTTCGGGCATTCCTGTACATAGTCGTTTTGGGGGCATTCGAACCCCCCATACAATCCACCCCTTACTCTCTCGTCTTTGGGAACGTGTCCCTTGCGCTCCACAACAAATATCGTGCTCAGTTCACCCCCCGCGCGTCCGGAAAGCTCTCCGCCTTGACAGCGTAAAGTCAGCTGCGTCCACTGCGTTTACTGCGTCTTACTGCGTTTTCACTGCGTTCACTGCGTTTACTGCGTTTTACTGCGTTTTCACTGCGTTTACTGCGTTCCTCTGCGTTCACTGCGTTCTACTGCGTTTACTGTGACATTGCGTCCCACGGCAAGCGTCGCGCTTATACCCCGCGGGCTACATCGGTACTGCGAATTGCGCGCGTCGAGCCTAGCATCGCGCGCGCACGTCCTACCTCCGCGCTCGAGGACTAATTCCCATCATCAGCGGCCTAGTGACGATCCCAGGGAGCTCGAGACCTTACTCCCCTTCACCCCTTCCTAGAGACGTCCTCTACCCCTCGGCTATCGGCCGTCAGAGTATCTCTTACCGTATCATTTTGGAGCCCACCGCGAGGGGGATTCAGATCTCGACCTACGCCTTCGGATCGCATACTAGAGACGACCGCGCGCGCGCACGGCTACCACGGCCACCGACCTAGCAGCGGAACTGCTCGAGAGCGCCCTTCGCGAGCTCCTCACCATTGGCTATAGCCAGTGTACGCCCCAGGATCTCCACATTGTCGTTGAGTCCCTCTCCCTCTTTCTGAGCTACAGCGCGCGCCGCCTGCGCTCGAACCCAACCACCTCTTGGTTCCGCAACTTGGCCCAAACACTGCCTCGCGAAGACTCCGCTCCCTCTACGCCAGAGGTTCCCCCATCGCCACCCTCAGATTTCGAGTTCCCTGCAAAGCTACACCACTCCCGGCGCACTGCATCGACTACCGCGCTGTTAGCCTCATCGGAAGAGGATACCCCCGAGCCCACAGTCTCTACACTCTCCAGCTTGTCCGAACGCGCGCTTTCCCCTGGCTCTCAACCGCGCGCGATGGCTGACGAACAACACCATGACCACCCTGCACAATTCCCGCGCGCGTCCATGCCCGCGCGCGGCCATAGTACCGCCCCTGTATTCGACCCCGCGAACCCCCGGACGCTCCGTCGGTTCTTCCAGGACCTCGAGTTCCTTTTCGAGCGCACTGCGACCGGCGGGGACGCAGAGCGCATCAGTTGGGTCGTCCTCTATCTGCCTATCGATGTGGCCGACTTGGCGGAAGCACTCCCGGAGTCCGAAGGAGACGCTACCTACGAAGAGTTCAAGGTCGCGCTCACCCAGCTCTACCCGGGCGCAGGCGCTATCAAGTCCTACTTTGTGCGGGACGCGCAGTCTCTCGCGCTCCGACGCGGCACGACCCCCATTGCTTCCATCGCGGAGATGGCGGAGTACCATCGCGAGTTCAAGGCAATAACCGCGAGCCTCATCAAGGCGGGGGTCTACAGCATCACTGAGCGCGATCGTCTCTTCATCGAGGGAATCAGCGAGCCGTTGCGCACGCAAGTCAGGAACCGCCTCCAGCTCAAGTTCCCGGACCAGCCCGCCGACCGCCCCTACGATCCAGATCGAGTCCTCAGCGCAGCGGAGTACGTCCTGACCGGCGCGATGGTCAACCTGCCAGCAGCGGCGGCCCCTGTTACCCAGGAGCGACCAAGCGCGGGCGCGCGCGCCGCAGACCTGAAGGTCGAGGATCTCGCGCCGCTCCTCAAGCTCCTCGCCAAGTCTATGGTCGAGCAGAACGGCGCGGGCAGCAGCTTTCAGGGCGCAAACCCAGCAGCGATGACCTCTGCGCAGCGCGCGGCGGCAGGAGGCCCCATAGGAGGCCAGAATCAGTATGACTATCGCGCCAACAGCGGCTACTGCCACTACTGTGGCGACGCGGGCTGTCAGGTGCGTTTCTGTAGACACGCGGAGGAAGATATCAAGGAGGGCCGAATTGCGCGCAATGGAGAAGGCCGGATAGTCCTCGCTAACGGGAGTTTCGTGCCGCGGAATCTCCCAGGACTCACCATGCGCGACCGGGTCTTCGAGTGGTATCGCTGCTACCCTCTTGCGCAAGGTACTGCGCCAGCTGCGCCCGCGGCCCAGATGGTCTTGCAGGTTGTCCCAAGCGCCCCTATCGATGTCTCGACATTCCAGTTATCCACCGATGCGCGCATCGACCAGCTAGAGCGCGAGTTGTATGCGCTACGCGGCAGGCAGGCCTTCGACGGAGTGGAGATCAACAGTCGGCCCCCACGCATCTTGCAGCGGCGACCACAGGCAGCACAGGGTCCTGCGCCCCCAGTCTACCCGGACACCGTCGGAGGGGACGCGGCGCGCGCGGTACGAGCAGCGCGCGAGGCAGCAGCGGCGGAGGCACCGGTACGTGATCCTCCCCCACACCAGCCTGCTCCGGCGGCTGCGCGTGCACCACCTGCGCCGGAACCGTCGCGCGAACACCCCTTTGCAAAGGCACGCGATGCCACCTACGCGCCGCCGCGCGTCCGTAACTTTGGCGCGCCCCCGGTTCCGCCCAAGGATAAGGACACGGCCTACAAGACCCAGGTGCCCGTCTATCGCGCGAGCTTTGCCGAGGACATCTTCGAGCGCTCTATGAAGGCCCCAGTGCTTACGCTCACGCCAGAGGAACTACTCTCTATCTCACCCGAGGTCCGAGCGAAGTATCGCGAGGCGGTGACCCCGAAGCGCGTAGCTACCGACCCGCGCGCGCAAGTCGAGGCGCGCGCACCTGGCGAGTCACGCAGCCCGGACGACACACGTGTAATGGCTATGGCGGCCTGCACGACGATCGACGAGGTCCTCGAGGGCTATACCGACAACCCAGCACTCTTCTCATGCAGTGGCGAGCCCCTCCTACCTGAAGGTGTGGTGGTCCCTGATCCCTACGAGGTCTACCTGAAGCGGCTCGAGCCGGGCAGCGATCCCGACATTCTCACTGTGGCTAAGGAGTCCCATGCGCTGCGCTCCATCGTCGGTCTGGTCGACAACAAGGAGTTCGTCGAAGCAATCATCGACCCAGGCTCGCAGATCGTTGCAATGTCCGAGGACGTCTGTCATGCCCTGCGACTGGCCTACGACCCCACCATCGTGCTCAATATGCAGTCAGCCAACGGCGATGTGGACCGCTCCCTTGGGCTAGTGCAAAACGTCCCCTTTGCGATCGCGGACATCGTCCTCTACCTCCAGGTGCACGTCATCCGGCACGCGGCATACGACATTCTTCTGGGCCGTCCCTTTGATGTCCTAACCAAGAGCATCGTCAAGAATTTCACCAACGAGGAACAGACGCTGACCATTGTGTGCCCTAACACCGGCGCGACCGCGACGGTGCCCACCATCGCGCGCGGGCGCGCGCGTTTTCGCGCCTCCGACGCAGGACACCCTCTCGGACAACCAGCCCTTGCTTGAGACTGCCGACGGCAACATCGCGTGCGTGATCACTGTGGAAAATGGTGTACCGCGCATCACCTCGTATACCCTGGACCCCGACCCATCTTTGACTCCGGCTGCGCTCTATTTCACTGCCTGCGACACACTACCTGTAGAGGTGCTCGCGTGTCTCGACAAAATTGAAAAGCCACATGAAGACGCAGCGCGCGCACCCCCAGCTTCCACCAGATCGCAAAAACCCCATGTCGACGCATACAGCGCACGCCCCATTCCAGGTTCCGTCTTGTCTCATCCCGTTTCTCCTCTCCAGTCTGCGCCTCGTTCTCATCTTGGGCGCACTTCTGGCCCCAAATATCTGCGATCTGTCTTCGCTCAGCAGGGCGCAACCCCAGCTACCGATACCCCAGCGCGCGGTCACAACACCGCGCGCGTCCACGAAAAAGCGCACGCGACTACACGCACACATAGCGCACCCCCTACCATTCCGTCGCGCGATCCCGCACGCGCGCAAACACCGAGTACGCTGGCCAGCACCGGCGTGTCGACCGAGTCGTACATTTCGGCCAAGAAGAAATACAAGCCCGTCGCGCGCAAGGTCAGACCAGTCCTCGGCACGGCGCCCGAGTCCTTTCGCATTGAGCGCAACATCACCGGCGACCCACTCGCGTCAATGCCCGAGCTCAGCGCGCGCCCACCACCGTTCGTTTCAACAGGTCGCTACACGCAGGCGCGCATGGAGGCAGTGGACAAGGCGCATGGCGACGGCTTCCTCTGGCCAGAAGAGCAGAAGCTCTTGCACCACTTCTTCAGCCAGCAGAATGAGGCCTTCGCGTGGAACGACGACGAGCGTGGGTGCTTCAAGCCCGAGTTCTTCCCTCCTGTGGAGTTTCCGGTGGTCCCGCACACGCCCTGGGTCGAGCGCAACATCCCTATACCCCCAGGGCTCTACAACGAAGTCTGCGACATCATCAAAAAGAAGATCGCGGCGGGCGTGTATGAGCCCTCCAATTCTTCCTATCGCTCGCGCTGGTTTTGTGTTCTCAAGAAGGACAAGCACTCGCTCCGCCTTGTCCACAGCCTCGAGCCACTCAACAAGGTCACCATCCAGCATAGCGGAGTCCCGCCCACACCAGACCACCTTGCAGAACAATTCGGAGGACGGCCGTGCGGCTCGATCTTCGATCTCTATGTGGGCTATGACGAGCGGCTCATCTCCGTGAACTCGCGCGACCTTACTACCTTCCAGACTCCTTTCGGCGCGCTGCGCCATCGCACCCTCCCTATGGGGTGGTGTAATTCGGTGCCCATCTTCCACGACGACGTCACATATATCCTGCACCTCGAAATCCCCCATCTCACAATCCCGTACATTGACGACGTCCCAGTCAAAGGACCAGCAACAGATTACAAGCGCGCGAATGGCAGCTACGAGACCATCAGCGCAAACCCGGGCATCCGTCGCTTTGTGTGGGAGCACTTCCAGGACGTCAATCGCATAACACAGCGCATGAAGTACGCGGGCGGCACCTTCTCCGGGACCAAGTCAATGGTGTGCCGGCGAGAAATCATGGTCGTCGGACATCGTTGCACGCCGGAGGGGAGGCTCCCCGAAGAGTCGCGCGTCGAGATTGTGAAGAACTGGGGCCCTTGCAAGGATCTCTCCGAAGTGCGCGCGTTCCTAGGCACGATCGGCGTCGCGCGCATCTTTATCCGCAACTTCGCGCAGCGCGCGCACGCACTGGTCCACCTCACGCGCAAGGACGTCCCCTTTGAGTTCGGCGATGCACAGCGCGCGGCTCAGCGCGACCTCATCGAGGCTCTCCTGGCGTCGCCGGCCTTGCGCGCGCTCAACTATCAGTCGAATGCGCCCGTCATCCTGGCAGTGGACACTTCGTACATTGCGGCGGGCTTTCACCTTTGCCAGTGCGACGAAGAGGACCCTCGGAAGCGTTACTACGCACGCTTTGGTTCAATCACGCTGAACGAGCGCGAGGCGCGATTCTCCCAACCCAAGCTCGAGATCTACGGGCTCTACCGTGCGCTGCGCGCGCTCAAGCTGTATCTCATTGGAGTTCGCAACCTGGTCATCGAAGTCGATGCGCGCTACATCAAAGGGATGCTGAACAACCCCGATATCTCTCCGAGCGCGAGCATCAATCGCTGGATCGTCTCCATCCTCACGTTTCACTTCGAGCTAGTGCACGTCCCAGGAACTCTGCATGGGCCGGATGGACTCTCTAGGCGACCACGGCATCCAGGAGACCCCGAGCCCGTGGATGATGAGGACGCGTTCGATGACTGGATCGACAACTTGCATGGGTTCATCCATCATATTCTTCCCCCTGCGCCTTTACACCGCACCGCACCGCGCGCCTTCGCTACCCCGTTATTTGCGCTAGGCCTCCCAGCACTGGCCGAGGACGGCACAGATTTCAGTGGGGGGGAGGAGCTAGAGCTAGGAGCAGAACACGCAGCGCGCAAAGACAGAACCACATCACGTGCGCCATCACGCGCAGGCAGCGCGAACAACCACAACGCGCGCAAAGACAGTGGCAGCGGACACGAGGGCGACGCGCAGGAGCCTCCACCTGAGATCCCAAAGTCCAAGCACACTATCCGCGGCGATGCAAGACTACTGGATGTCAAGGACTGGCTGAGTACTCTCCAGAGACCCCTGGGTATCTCGGACGAGGCCTACGCGCGCTTCATCAAGTACGCGCAGCAGTTCTTCCTGCACGACGGACGACTCTGGCGCAAGGATCCTCAGGGCGCGCACAAGTTGGTCATACACTACGAAGGCCGCTACGAGGTACTTCGGGTCGCGCACGACTCCCTAGGTCATCGCGGGCGATACGCGACTCTACAGACCATCGCGGAACGCTTCTGGTGGCCTACCCTGCGCGATGATGTGACCTGGTTTGTGCGGACTTGCCATCTCTGCCAGATGCGCCAAGTGCGCCAGATTGTCATCCCGCCCACCGTCGCGATGCCAGCAGCCATCTTCGCGCGCATACATATCGACACCATGTTCATGCCAGTTTCAGGCGGATTCAAGCTCATAGTCCAGGCGCGCTGCGCGCTCACAGCCTATGTAGAATGGCGCATGCTGCGCCGCGAGACGGAGAAGACCCTGGCTGACTTCATCTACCAGGACATCCTCTGTCGCTGGGGTGGAGTCATGGAGATCATCACAGACAACGGCGCGGCATTCGTAAAGGCCATGCGCAGAATAGAGCAACAGCATGGAGTCCACCACATCCGTTGATATGCTAGGGCAGGCTCTGACGGCCGGTAGCCGCGGGGTAGCGGGCGTCCTAGTAGTGATATGGGGGGAGTCCGGTCTCGAGCTCCCTGTCGGACGAGCTCGCTCCTAGGTGTTGCGGTCGGATCGCGCGTGCTCAGAGAGTGGGGGGGAACAGTCGCAGGGTGTAATGCAGTATCGCGCGACGCAGGGGGAGTCAGGTCGCTGCCTCGCGCCGAGAGTCGCAGGGTGTAGCGCAACGCAGTCGCAGTCTCGGGATAACGCAGTCGCAGCTCGCTCGTCCTAACGCAGTGGAATCGCAGGGATAACGCAGTCGTAACGCAGTCGGTCGGGACACTCACGCGTAGTCGTGCGTCGAACGCACTGACTGGCGGACCTGGTATAGAACCTTTGGAGCTCTCGCGAACTTGGTAGTCGGTCGCGACACCCTGGAACCGTTCGTGGGCTTCCGGGGCGAATTGAGAGTGTAAGGGGGGAGGTGTCTTGGGGGTTCGTCACCCCAGAATGAGGATATGTACAGGAATGGGCTTCTCGCCCGTAACTACAAAAGTCCGATGTCTAAGTCCGATGGAAACTGACCAGAGAGCCCGCGATTGGCTACACACCGCACGCGCACATGTTGCGAGACCCGCGCGCCTCCGAGAGTCGCTGCCGCGCCACCGCCGCGAGATCGCGATCGACGCACCGCGCGGCGCTCGTCTTGGCTACACTGCCGCTAGGGCGCAGGGTTCGCAACTGAGAGCTGGGGGTCTAGGGGTTTGTCGGAGGGCGTGCAGAACCTCGGGACCCCATCGGGGTCCGACGCGCATAGGGCGACTGGGTATGGTGTCCGCTGCCCGTCGCCCGCTGAGAGTGGGTCGCGCGATGCCTAGATTGCTTGCCCCAGGTTCGTACGGCCAGCGCTGGGTCTTGGAGTATGCGCGGAGAGACCTGAAGGGTGCGCGGAGACGGCGCTCCGGTCGCGTACGTCATGCGTGTGTATCATCTCCCCCCCACTAAAATCCTGACCGTCCCTGGTCAGCGCGACTCGGGGCGCCCTATAAAAGCAGTGGCCTGGGCGCGGGACTCGTATCTTCACCCGCTACGATGCACCTCAACGTGGAGCAACTTCTCCGCGTAGGTCGGCAACTGCGCGCCGAGTTCCCGCAGTCCGCCATGCCGCGCATTCGACGAGCGATTGAAGCCTTGCAGCGCGGCGTCCTAGAAGGTGTCGCGGAGGAGGCAGACTGGCGCTTGAGGATCCACGAATTTGTCCGCGCCTGCGTAAGCGCCCCTAGCCTCTTGCGAGTAGTGGGTAGCTCATCGCCAGATAGGAGGTGCACTACACCGTTTTCCTGCAAGGCGACACCCTCGTAACCGAACTCCAGCTTGTGGAAGAAGCTTTACAGTCGCCCGATCGCGCCCCGCAGCTCGCCTTCTTCCAGCGCGAGTTCTATGTCATGCGTCGCCGTGTCGCAGAGGCCGCGTTCGCCCAATGGCTCCCCGCGCTTCGCTTTGCGGAGGCGCAAACACGACTATTCTCGACTGCGCTGATGCACGCCGGCCTTCGCGAAGGTGGCCCGCGTCCCTCGCAGTTTGCACAACTGGAAGCGCACCTACGCGACCTCGAAGACGTCCGCCGCGAGCTCGAGGAGGGCCAGCGCGCGTACGGGGAAGGCGAGTTTGATGTCCTGACGCGCGAACGTGACTTAGCGGAAGCGCGAGTGCCACCCCCTCGTGCGAGAGCTCGGGAGAATGCGGGACCTGTGGCAGGGGAGGCCGGGCACGAGATAGTCGTAGATTAGTGTGTACCGGCTCGCGCCAATCGTCTGTACCGGGATCCGACGCGGTGGGAACTTGCACTCGCATTCACAGCTTCCTTTTTTTTTTTTTTGTTTTCCTTGTTTATTGCCCTCGAGGGCCGAGCCCTATGGTAGGCAATACGGCACGGGTGTCTACGAGAAGAGCGCAGGGGATTGTCGGGTCATATGTAGGGGGGTAGAGAGGGTGCAGCAGCCGAAGCTGCCGCGGGCACAATAGTATGATGGAGTCGGGGAGGGTAACAGTAGCCGGAACCAAAAAATGTAGAGAGGTTACGATACTGAGGAAAGAGAAGAAAGGGAGGGGGCCATACGCTGTGCACACCGCGCCGGCCATGCGATGGCTGGGCACCGGGATCTAAACCTCACCGCACTTTGCAACAGCGGATGCGCTGCCGGGCTGTAAGCCTCTTGCTGCGGGAGGGGTACGACTGCCGGGCAAACACCACGACATCGTCTGAACTCCCCCGGCCCCTGCGCGGAGATTATGTTTGCAGCGCTCCCGTTTAGCTAATACAAATCAAAAAACTGAATCATAGAAAGCGGGGGCGAGGGAGAGACAGAGGGCCGAAGCTAGAGCGGGAACGAGACACTGGGGGATGGGGAGATGGCGAGCCTGAGGGGAGTCAGGTGTCGTCTTCGTTGTCGCTGTCGGGGTATCCAGAGCGGGGGCCGACGAGCGCGCCGACGACTGTTCGCAGACGGCCTGTCGCGTTGACGTATGTGAAGAGCGGGCGGAGGGCGGCCTTGCGGTTGAGCAACGTGGCGAGCGTGCGGCCTGAGAAGCCGAGTGGCATGAAGTGGACGGCGCGGTGGAGGGTGTAGGTCGGGCAGACGAGAAGGAAGTGGTGTACAGTCTCGGGGGCGTCGCCGCACGTCGGGCACCTCGCGCTGGGCGCCTTCCCGATGCGCTCGAGGTAGGACTGTAGGGGGACATGGTTAGTACGAAATTGCATGAGAAGATTCGCCTGCCGCCGCGGTAGCTCTGCCACCAGTGCGCCATATTTCTTCGATGGCATGGTGCCGTCCACTTCCGCCATGCGCACTCCCCGCACGGAGGTGCGCCACCGCTTTGCTGCCTGACGCTCGAGTTCCATGTTGTAGTTCTGACGCGCGCGTGTCGTGCTGAGGGGAAGCTGCCCGCACAGCGATCGCGGGAGGAGTTGGCCGTCTGACGAGTGTCCCTGCGCCGCTTCCTTGGCCGCGGCATCTGCCGCTTCGTTGCCTGGGACGTCAGTGTGCCCCGGGACCCAGCGCAGTGTCAGACGGAGGCCTGGTCGCGACCTCTTGAGGTCGCGAACCGCTGCGTGGAAAATGTCAGTCAAATAACGTCCGGCACCCGGTGAACGTAGCTTAGAGGCCTGGATTGCCGCTGTATTATCGAGGCCGATGGAGGCATGTCGAGTGCAGAGGATCGCCCGCTGCAGTAGCTCCATGCCGAGGATAGTCGCCACAATCTCTGCCTCGTAGACTGTGTGCCGCGTAGATGGGCCCAGGCGGAGTTGGAGGACATCGGGCTCTTCGTATCCAGGCTTGTAGAGGAGCGCGGCAGCGCCAACCCCGCCTTCGTAGTCGGAGCCATCTGTGTAGACCCGGAAGGCGTGGTCCTGCGCCCAGGACGCGTCATCCTCCGCCGCCTCTTCCCTGTCTGGGATGACGTGGACTCGATGGCGTGGTTTCCAGCGTGGGTGCAGGCGCACCGGGCGGATCCGCTCAGTGTTCGTGTAGTCCAGCCATGGGCGGTAAGCATCCAGGAGTTCGTGCAGGGAGGAGCGGTGGGATTTGACTAGACGGCGTCCTGCATGTCGGACATGAGGGGCGAGCGGATGGGACCTAGGTAGTGAGCACAGCCTAACCGCCGCCCGGTGACAGTGGCGGTCGACCAGCAGGTCGAAGGGCAAGACCCGCGCGTGTGCCTCAAGAGCATCTGTGGGAGAGGAGCGGAGCGCCCCGGTCATTGCCAGCAGGGCTTGCCGCTGGACGGTAGCCAGGCGGTGAATGTGCCCGACTGAGCCGTGCTTGCGGACGTGGCCTGTAAGCCGCCGAACCGGCGTGAGGAAAGTATCAGCGGCATACAACACGCTTGGGACCACCACTGCAAGGTACAGTCGGCGGACGACTGCGAGTGTCAGTCCGTTGCGGGCCTTTGCCAGGCGCCGGATGTGCGCTACCAGCCGACTACCCTTAGCATAGGCTGATGCGACGTGCTGCTTGAACTTCAGACCCTGGTCAATGAGCACCCCCAGGAAGCGATAATGGTCCGTTGGCGCAATCACCGTGCCGTCCGAGAGCTGAAGGTGTGGACCGAGTCCGATACGCTTTGGTTGGGCTTTGCAATTGATAAGGCCAAACTTGTCCAGCGAGAACGCCGAGTTGTGCGTGCGGGACCAGTCCTGTGCCCCTCCGTCGCGGTCCATGAAACGTCGCACGCGGTCGTGACACTCCTGGAATGTCTTGCCCGTTACCACTAGGGCCACGTCGTCCATCGAGCCGACTGCGCACTCCCCGTCGTCCATGTCTGCGCTGTCAATAAGATCAGAGTTGTAAAAAGCGTAGAGGATAACGGAGAGTGGGCAGCCCTGGTCGATGCCACTGTCGATGTCGAAGAGCTCTGACGTGTAATCGTCGAAGTTCAGCCGTGTCTTCCTGCCCGAGAGCTTGATCCTGAGCCAGTCCACATATTCTTTTGGTACCCCCCGCGAGCGCATGTTGTGATAGAGACGCTCGGGGGAGGCTGCCGGGAAGGCCGACTTAATGTCAAGGAACACGATTGAGGCGACCTTGCGACGACGCTGTGCATCCTTCACCATCTTGGTGACGAGGTGGATTGAGTCTGTGGTTGTACGCCCAGCCCGCCCGCCAAATTGGAGGTGGGCAAGCTGGGCTTTCTGTTCAGCCTCGTAGACCAGCACATCCGCAACACACCGTGACAAGATTTTTGACATGCAGTCAAGGAGGGCCATTGGCCGCCACGCCTTTGCCACCGTGTAGTCCGCTTTCCCCGGCTTCTGAAGAACGACTGTGTTGGAGATCTTCCAACGCTCCGGGTAGTAGCCTAGGGCGAAGGTGGCGCGAAAGAGCGAGCCTAGGATAGGTGTCAGCTCATGTTCGCAGTGCTTGTATACTTCATTTGGGATCGCATCAGGCCCGGGCGCCTTGAAAGCCCGGAGAGATTTAATTGCTCGCTGGATCTGTGTGTCGGTGATCGGTTTGAAGGCGTATCTGGGCAGCGGATAGGGCCCGGCAGGGATGACCGCCACACTTGGGGGTAGGAAGAATGTTTGGTGGAATTCCGCCCCTTTGTCCTCGTTCGAGTTGAGCGTCCGCTCCCGTCCACCCACCTCTGAGACCCGAATTGGGGGGATGCGGGCTCTTCCGCCATCCGTTGCACCACGCTTAAGAAAGCGGTTAGCATCCCAAATTGTCTTGCCGTCGATGGAGTCAATCCAGGCCTTCCAAAAATCGTTCTTTGCTGCCGTAATGTGGTCAGCATAGTGGTTACGATATCGGCGGTACTCAGCGTGGGCAGCATGCTTCGGGTCGGCCCTGTGGCGGAATGCCGCTCGGCTGAGCCGCTCCTTCTCCGTGCGCATCTTGGCTAAGTCTTTCGACCACCACCGTTTTGCATACGGCATTTCTGTCGTCTCGGGGACCTGCTCCGTGATGGTGTCTTGAAGGTCGTCCATGAGCGCGCCGAGCACCGCATCGAAACGAACCCTGCTATTGATGTTGGCAGGGAAATGGCGTGCCTCAATACGCTCGCCTAGGGCCCGGGCGAACTCCGTCCAGTCGACTCGTCGGAAGTCTCGCCGGGCCCGCCGCGGTGCTGCTGTGGTGGGGACATCAAAGATCATCTGTATCGGGAAGTGATCAGTTTTAGTCGGTCGTTTATCAGGGAGGACTGTGCAGGTGCGTAGCCGTTCGAGGATGCCTGGAGTGCAGAATACATTGTCCGGCCTGGTGTAGTTCTTGGTTCGAGCTGCTTCTAGGGTGGGGATACTAGGTGGCAGGGCTTGGACGAGGTCGTGGTGGTCGAGGATGTTGATGAGTGTTTGTGCCCGACGGAGGTTCTCCGACGAGAAGAGGTGAACGTTGCCGGGGTCGTCCCATGACGGGTGGTGCCGGTTGAAGTCCCCAAGCCACACCAAATGTTGCCGGTCTTCTTCCACCCCTGCCGACGTGCTGTGGACAGCACGGGAGGCGGCGTGGAGCACCATGTCATGCTCGCCGTCAACATAGAGGTTGAACAGCAGGACCGTGGCCTCTGACGACCGCACCCCAATGGCTGTGGCATCCGGGTGCTTAACTGGAATCAAGAACCATGAGTCCGTGGACAGGCGCCTGTTGACCAGAAGGATGGACCGAGAGCGTGCAACGCCGTCAGTCCCGTGCGGAGTCGGATAGACCACCTGCCAGTTTGGGGTGCTGGAGGTAAGGCCGAGGAATGTTAGATAGGGTTCTTGAAGTGCTAGGATATCATAATCAGCGAGGTACGGGTCATTAATTAAATCGTGCTGGGCACGCGCGGATTTGTTGAGATTTTGCTGCCAAACACGTAAAGGCTTTTGTTGTGCGTTATTCATTGATGCTGAACGGGGGCGGCCGACTGTCCCGGGGTGTTGTAGTATGCGTCGAGCCTGGACTGCTGGGTTGCTTTGTGCGTGTTGTCTACCCTGTCAAAGTGGTGGCGTACTTGCGACCAGACTGTGGGTGGTGGGGGGGCCCGCGCGAGCTCCTCTTCGTCTGAGACCCATGTGTCGGGGGCATTGGTGACAAAGAATCTGAAGCCGCTGTCAGCTTTACGATGGATATGCGCACTCACCCGCTTGCGCAGGGCGGGGCATGCGCGATCCCATGCGGCGTGTCCATCCTCCTCGCAATTCGCACAGCGGTACTGCTGCGGGTCCCTTGCCACCCCACACTGTGACGTCGGATGCACCCCGGCACAGTTCGCGCACACGTCGTGCGCCGCCTTGCACTCCCGTGCGAAGTGTCCACCGTATGCCTGGCACCGTGCGCAGCGCTTCGGTTCGTCCATATCCCGCCGTACCAATATCTTGCGGCCTGCCAATTCAAGTCCTTTCAGTGCTGTGTTCGCTTGTTCCACGCCCGTCACCGTGATCATAAGGAACGCTGTTCGCTGTCCAGCAAAACGACGTTCAGGTGGTTTGATCCAGTCAGCACGAGTGATCGCCAGAGCCTTGAGATTGTGGGCCGCCTCCACTGCACGGAGCACGGCTGGGTCGCGTGGGTCGAAAGTTACTGGGACGCGCTCGGCGACCAGTCTGTAGGTGCGTTCGACCACCTGAGCCGCCATCCCCATTTTGCGCGCGAATGGCTTGGCCACTGTCGGTTTGAGCAGCCAGCGCGCCGCCTCGATACTTGACATGGTGAAGACTGCATCGCCGTGTGGGAGAATCTTCGCCGCTTTAACCACGCCCTCCCCCGGTGGTGTCAGCCCGCCGCGTTCCAGCTCCATGAGCACTTCACAGGCCCGGTCCTTGAGCACGCCTTCCCCGAGGGGTTCACCATTGTCGGTTTTGAGCGTTGCCCCCCGTACCAGAACCTGTCGCTGTAAGAGGTCCGCTAGCGTAGCCGCGCGGCGTACGCGTACGGGGGCAGAGTCGATGGTCAGCGTCGGGGCTGTGGGTACGGGCTCACCGGGGGGTACCACCGTCGATGCCACCTTGCAGAGACCCGTGCGCGCTTCGGTCAGGGCCCCTTCCGCCTCCTTCATCCTCTCGCAAGCATCCCTCAGGCTCGCAGAGCACGTCTCCATCTCGGTCTTCAGTTGCTTGACCATCTCCGCAAACTCATCGATGCGTTCTTCCATGCTGGAGGTG
Source organism: Trametes gibbosa (assembly GCA_022606055.1). Classification (NCBI taxonomy): domain Eukaryota; kingdom Fungi; phylum Basidiomycota; class Agaricomycetes; order Polyporales; family Polyporaceae; genus Trametes; species Trametes gibbosa. Next base: position 811,637 of record JABYQJ010000008.1, read on the forward strand.
TGCTCATCTAGGCGGAGCGCCAGCTGATCTTCAGCGTGTTCGACGACGGCAGCGCTGACCACATTCTGAATGTCGCGGTCGAGGATGGCTTTGGCGAGATAGGCGAAGGCGATCAGGCCTCGTCTGGCGAGGTCGCCGGTGGGTCCTGTGAACGCCAGGTGCAGCATACCCGAGATGAGTGAGCTGCCCGTGACAGCGTGCGTGCCTTCTGGGATCAGCACCCTTCCCTGTAAGAACCTCGTCGCTGTGTCTAGGTCGGGTAACGTTTCCTCGGCTTCCATCCAAGCTTCTTGTAGGGACATCGTCCTTGTAGTTTTCGTGTTTCTAGTCAGTCTTGGTGGTGCGCTGTCGCGGGCGCTTAATGCTGCGCCAGACGTTGGAGGCGGGCTCGCCGGCCTCGGGATCGCAGGGGGGTCTCGACTACTCATAGCAGTACTTGACTCCCAGGTAGATGTACTGAAAAACTATAGCTAGCACCAGGGCGATTAGGAACCGCACAACTTGACCTCCCCCTATGAGGTCGAAGCGTGGGAAAAAATCGGCAGGTGGTGGTAGAGCGTCAAGGAGGTCCTCACAGCTTCCTTGATTCTGCTGCTTCGCCGGGCCGCGACTTGGCGCTGGCGACTACCCGCGTGACCCGCTCTGCCGCCGCGGAGCCTCTTTGACTGACAGAGGCCGCGCTTCGACTTCACGCTGCTAGTCGTGCACGCTGCTTTCACATATACTCGCGCGCACCTTGCTGGGCCCGTTCGTGCTCCCGCTCTGGCTGCCTTCTCCAATGTCTGCACCTAGCGCTGCTCCCGCCGCGTCCGCCATTGACCTCCTGGATCAGTCCCTCGAAGCGGTCTGGGCGACGCAACCGGAGACCGTCGCGGACGCTGAGGATTATACGCTCTGGGGCCGTCTGGCCCTACGCGTGCTGGTATGTGGCGCTGCACCTCGTCCTCTGAGCCTCTAACTTCAGCGCGCCCTAGAACACCGGGTACAAAGCAGGGGTCCCGCGCGACCGCGTGGAGGCGGCCGCCGACCGGGTCGCGGAGGTTGTCGCACCCTACTTGCCTTCCGCGCTCGCCGAATGGCCATCCTGGACGAAGCCCCTCCTGTACGACGCTCACCGCCGCGCTCTCGCGCATACCGAAGAGGAGGCAGCCGCTGCCGCGCCGCTCTCCGCGCTCGAACAACTCGAACGCCTCGCCCTTCAAGCTCGTGAGCCGTCGCCGCCGATCGACCGTATGGAGGAGGACGTCGCCGTAGCCCCCCGGATGCCGCCGCCGCCTCCTCGCGCCCCTACGACGCCCTCGCGTCCGCCCCGCGCACTCTTGGGTTCCGGCGTCGACACCACGCCCAGCTCGGTCCGCAGCGGCGCATCTCAGGCCTCCTTCGCTGGAGTCGCCGTTCCGCCGCGCGCCAAGCGTCCGCGCGTAGCCTCCGGTGGTTCGCGCCCCACCACTACTGGAGAAGAGGAGACCGGCGACCCCGCCGCGTCTTCGGGTAAGCGCAAGCAAGCTGCGCCCGCGCGCGAGATCCGACTCCCTGAAGACTGGGAGGTGAGTACTCTGCCCTGACCGTCTCGCGCGCCTCGCTAACTGCCTCAATCCGCGCAAGCAACCTCGCCCTTGCGAGCGTTGCCTGCACCTCGGTCCCGGGACCCTTTGCCTCCTCCCCAAGGACGACTACAGGTGTCACCGGTGCGCTGTCGCCCGCAAGGGCTGCCTGTTTGGCCAGAAGCCGTACGCGGAGTGGTACAACCAGAACTTCGCTTGCGGTAAGTCCCTCCGTCTTCGTCCCGCAATTGCGACTAACCCCACCCTCTTCAGCGGTCGTCACGCGCGATGCGCGCCGTCAGATCGAGGCCGCCCACATCCCTGACGACGGCGAACTCGGCGACGGGGTCCAGCCGCCGGCGTCGCGCAAAAAGGCTCCCGCACGCCCCGCGGCTGCGGCTGCACGTCGTTCTACACGGGCCGCGCCGCGCACCGCTTCGCGCGCGGGCGCGTCTTCGTCCTCTGTGAGCCGTCCGTCTCCCTGTCGCATTTGAGCTGACACTTTTGCGTCCAAGGCCGTCAACGCGGAGGGCTCGGTTCAGGCCAACGCCGCCGACCTCGACCTTGCCGGGTACAGCGACGTGCAGCGTCGCGTCGGCGTCGGAGGTCGCTGTTGCCCGCCAGCGCATCGCGGATCTGGAGGCCGTCATCGCGCGTCACGAGGCGCGCACGCAGGCGATCTTGGACGCGCCAGGGGACGAGGAGGTCCCGGACTTGTACCAGCTAGTAGACTTTCGTAGCCACGCGCGCGCGCCTCTTCTTGTTTTTCCCGCCCGTCTTGTACTGCGCGCTGCCGCGCCCGCCTCTTGTCCCTTGAAATGTACCACCACGTGACCGCCCCGGACTCTTAAGGCGTGAATAATAAATAAACCGAGAAGACAGGTATAGTAGGGACTCAGTGCTGGGCTACTCGGCCTCCTCGGGGTCAGCTGACCCCCACGAGTTCACGAGTTCCTGTAGACGCTTGCCCGAGATGTCCGCGAAGTCCGTGGGAAGGGGGATATGCTGTCGCGCAAAGTAGGGTACCAGTCGGAAGGCCGCGACCGGCCGGTGGAACACTGTCCCGTCGAGCTCGCAGAGCACGTACGCGCCGCCGCGATTGCGCGACACTACTACGACCGGGCCAGTGTATCGCGCGCGCATCTTCCGGTTCAGTGCTTTCTCGATCTGCGTGTGGCGCATGAGTACCAACGCGCCTGGCGGGAAGTCGAAGTCGCGTAGCGTATGCTGGTGATCGCGTTCGAAGCGCTCCGCCGCGCGCACACGTGCCGCGTATACTTCGGAACGCAGCTGCGCTAAGTCTTCCGCCCGTCGTTGTAAGGCGCGTGCTCGCCGCACGATGAGCTCCGTCGTCGAGAGTAGCTTACTGGGTGGGGGCAAGAGGTACGTCGCTTCCGCAATGTCGAAGGGCAATATTGGATGACACCCAGTGACCGCGAATTACGGCGAACAGCCCATGCGCCTGCGGATAGTGACGCGCTCCGACCAGAACACGGAGTGCGCGACCTGCGACCACTTGGTCTGGTCGCCGTCCGCTGCTTTGAATAGCGCTTGTCGCACATCGAAGTGCGGTCGCTCGACGATTCCGTTCGCGCGCGAATTGTAACCACTGATGCGCACATGGTGAATGCCGTGCTCGCGCTCTAGCCGCCCCATTGCTTTCACAAACGCGGCACCATTGTCGGTGATGATCTCCACTACTCCTCCCCAGCGACAGAGGATGTCCTGGTAGATGAAGTCCGCCAACGTCTTCTCCGTCTCTCGTCGCAGCATTCGCCATTCCGGGTAGAACGTCAGCGCGCAGCGCGCTTGGACGATGAGCTTGAAACCACCCGAGGTCGGCATGAACATAGTGTCAATATACATTCGCGTGAAGACCGAGGCTGGCGCCGCTACCGTCGGAGGTATCACCACATGTCGCACTTGACGCAGCTAGCAGAGGTGACAGGTCCTTACGAACCAGGTCGCGTCGTCGCGTAGCGTCGGCCACCAGAATCGCTCTACGACCAGTCGCAGCGTTGCGTAGCGTCCTCGGTGCCCTAGCTCATCATGCGCCGCTCGCAGGATCGCCAGGCGGCCCTCGTACCAAACTACTATCTTGTGCGCGCCTTGCGGGTCCTTACGCCAGAGCCGTTCGCCATGCAGGAAGAACTGCTGCGCATACTTGATGAACCGCGCGTAGCTGTCGTCCGTGAGCTCCGCGGGTCGTCGCAGGGTATGTAGCCACTCCTGTACTTGACGCAGGCGTGCATCGCCGCGCTCCGTATGCTTGGACTTGGGAATCTGCTCTTCCGCTGCTTGCTCTAGCGGTGCGCTTGGATCCCGTTGCTGCTCGCTGGTCGTGCTGGGGTCGCGCTCCTCCGCCTCTCTCTCTTGGGTCTCCGGATCTTCTTCCGCTTCCGCCTCGGTCGCCAAATCCTCCTCCGCTTCGCTGTCACTATCGGAACCGTAGCTGTACTGCAGCCTCTCCCCCCCACTAAAATCCTGGCCGTCCTCGGCCGGAGAGTCCAGCGCCAGAGTGTAGAGGGCTGATAGATAGGGAAATTGCACACCGCGGTTGAGCGCGGGCGCGGGTAGTATCTGGTGTATGAAACCGTGCATGTTATCAATCCAGTCGTCGAATTCTTCTTCGTCATCTACTGCGGGTGGGTCGCCAGGTTGGCGCGGTCTTCGCGAGAGCCCGTCGGGGCCATGCGAGGTCCCTGGTACGTGTACGAGCTCGAAATGGAACGTCAGGATGGAGACGATCCAACGATTGATGCTCGCGCTCGGCGCTAGATCCGGGTTCTGCAGCATACCCTTGATGTACCGCGCGTCGACCTCTACGACCAAGTTGCGCACGCCAATGAGATAAAGCTTCAGCGCGCGCAGCGCGCGATACAGCCCGTAGATCTCGAGTTTTGGCTGGGAGAAGCGCGCTTCGCGTTCGTTCAGTGTGATAGATCCAAACCGTGCGTAGTACCGCCGTTGCGGGTCCTCCGGGTCGCATTGGCACAGGTGATACCCTGCTGCAATATAAGAAGTGTCGACCGCAAGGATAACAGGCGCGTCACTCTCGTAGTCCAGCGCCCGCAGTGCCGGTGACTCTAGTAACGCCGCGATGAGGTCTTGTTGCGCTTCCTGCTGAGCGGGTCCGAACTCGAAAGGTACGTCCTTACGCGTGAGCTGTACGAGCGGGTGCGCGCGCTGCGCGAAGTTGCGGATGAAGATTCGCGCGACGCCGATGGTGCCTAGAAACGCGCGAACCTCAGATAGATCCTTACAGGGCCCCCACTCCTTGATAACCGCGACGCGATCTTCGTCAGGTAATCGACCTGCCGGTGTACATCGATGCCCGACGACCATAATTTCGCGCCTACAAATCATCGACTTGTAGCCGCTAAACGTCCCTCCTGCGTACTTCATGCGCTGCACGACGCGATTGATGTCCTGAAAGTGTTCCCACACGAAGCGCCGGATACCTTTGTTCTCCGCGATTGTTTCGTAGGTACCCCCTTCGTCGCGGTAGTCCGACGCGGGTCCTTTGCAGGGCACGTCGTCAATATAGGGTACGGTAAGGTGGGGGATTTCGTAACGCAGGATGTAGGTGACGTCGTCGTGGAAGATGGGCACGGAATTACACCAACCCATCGGTAGCGTCCGATGTCGCAGCGCTCCGAAGGGTGTCTGAAAGGTTGTGAAGTCGCGCGACTTCTCGGAGATGAGTCGCTCGTCGTACCCGACGTAGAGGTCGAAGATGCTACCGCACGCACGGCCACCGAATTGTTCCGCGAGGTGGTCCGGGGTCGGCGGCACTCCGCTATGCTGGATGGTGACGCGATTGAGCGGCTCCAGACTGTGGACTATGCGCAGTGAGTGCTTGTCCTTTTTAAGTACACAGAACCAGCGCGACCGATACGCCGAGTTTGATGGTTCGTAAACACCGGCCGCGAGTTTCTTCTTGATGATCTCGCAGACCTCCTTGTACAGGCCCGGGGGGATCGGGATATTCTTCTCGACCCAGGGAGTGTGCGGCACCACCGGGAACTCGACAGGAGGGAAATATTCTGGCTTGAAGCAGCCGCGCTCTGAGTCGCTCCATGCGAACGCTTCGTTGTGTTCCGCGACGAAGTGGTGCAGTAGCTTGCGTTCCTCGGGCCACAAGAAGTCGTCGCCGTGACTCTTGTCAAGCGCGGCGAGGCGCTCTGCGGTATAACGTCCCTTTGGAGTCGGCGGCGGTGGACGCGGATTCAGTATCGGCATTTCCGCGAGCGGGTCGCCCGTTATGTTGCGCTCGATGCGGAACTGCTCCGGCGAACTTCCTAGTACCGGGCGCACCTTACGTGCAACGGGCTTGTACTTCTTTTTCGATTGGATGTACGTCGCCGTCATGCCGCTGCGTAGCGGTTTCAGACAATGGTGCCAGGGATGCTGCGCGTCGCTGTCTGTCGATGCGTACGCTAGTTTGGCTTTTGGAGGGTCGCGCGCGACATACGCGCGCACGGGGGTATCAGCGAGTGCGTCGCTAGTGGGAACCAGAGCTGTGGACGGGTCTCGGGGCCTTGTGGGGTTTTGTCGTGGAGCCGTCGCTGACGCGTGGTCTCGCATTGGCTTATCTGAGAGCGGAACACTAGAGGGACTGGGACGAAGCAGAGATGTTTTGCGCGACGCGTCTTCATGGATTTTGGGGGTTTTCTGTAGGAGCGCGAGTACCGTTTCTGGCAACGCATCGCATGCTGAGAGGTAGAGAGCGGAGAGAGGGAGAGACGGATCCGAAACTGGGGTATATGCGGTGATGCGCGCTCCACCGTCGTCGCCGACAGTGACAATACACGCTATTTCACCGTCCGCGGCCTCAAGCAAGGGCCGGCTGTCCGAGCGGGTGTCCTGCGTCTGAGGCGCGAAATCGAGCCCGACCACGCGCGAGAGTCGGCACGGTCACCACCGCCTGCGTATTCGGGCACACGAGTGTGAGCGTCTGCGACTCATTGCTATAGTTCTTGACGACGCTCTTGGTCAGGACATCGAACGGACGCCCGAGGAGGATGTCGTAGGCCGCGTTGCGAATGACATGAATCTGGAGGTAGACGACGATGTCGGCGATGCTAAAGGGAACGTTGCGCACTAAGCCCAGCGAGCGGTCTACGTCGCCGTTCGCGCTTTGCATGTTCAGTACGATAGTCGGGTCGTACGCCAAGCGCAGCGCGTGGCAGACGTCCTCCGACATCGCGACGATCTGCGAACCTGGGTCGATGATAGCCTCGACATACTCTTTGTTGTCGACCAGCCCTATGATTGAGCGCAGGGCATGCGACTCCTTCGCGACGGTCAGGACCTCCGGATCGTGCCCGGGTTGCAACTGCTTGAGGTAAACTTCGTACGGGTCAGGGAGTACGACTCCGCCTGGTAGCAAAGGTTCCCCGCTGCACGAGAGAGGTGTGTCGGACTCTGCGATCCACCCGACGACTTCGCGCTCCTCGGGCTCCTCTAGCGCAGTCATCGCCATCACCCGCGTCGCCCCTTCAGGCGGCTGCGGTGCGGCGCACAACTCATTTGGTACGCGCTTGGGCGTCACGGCATCGCGATACTTCACGCGCACCTCGTGTGAGATGGATAGCAGTTCCTCGGGTGTGATGGTGAGCGCGGGGGTCTTTAGGGACCGCTCAAAGAGCTCCTCCGCGATGCGCGCCTGCTGAATAGGAGCGTGCATAGTATACGCTCCGTCTTTGCCCTTAGGAGGCACCGGGGGTGCACCGAAATTACAAACTCGCGGCGGTGCGTATGTTGCGTCGCGGACGTTGGCGAATGGATGCTCGGGCAGCGCCCCGGTCGTGCCTTGCTGGTCCCTTGGTACCGTTTGCGCTCGCTGCTCCTGTGCCTGCGGCTGCGCGGCAGGGGGTAGGTTTGCCCGCGCTTGTCGCGCATGGTCGGCTGCTACTGCTGCGGCCGAGTTGGGGGCGTAGGAGGGACCTGCCAGGGGTTGCTCTCCCAGCGCTGCTCGGGGCGGTTGCTTCGCGGCCTCGCCTACTGTCAGCTGACGTTGGAGGATACGCGGGGGACGTGGGGGAACTTCTACGCCGTCGAACGCGCGGGGCCACGCGCGCAGCGCGAGTAGCTCCCGTTCTAACTGCTCAATCCTCTCGTCTGTTGAGAGGTGGAAGCTTTGCACGTCTATTGGCGCGGCTGGCGCAATCTGCAGGACCATCTGGGCCGCTGGTGCCGCACCTGGAGCGGCCGCTCCTCCTGGCACAGTGTCCGCGGGGAACCGGCGGTGATATTCGAAGACGCGATCGCGCATGGTATAACCGGGCAGGTTGCGCGGGACGAAGAGCCCGTTCGGTAGGACTATCTTGCCCTCAGGATTGCGCGTAATGCGGCCTCCCTTGATATCTTCATCGACATGCCTGCAGAATCGCACCTGGCACCCCGCGTCACCGCAGTAGTGGCAAAACCCACTATTGGCCTGGTAGCCGCCTCCCGCGCCCTGCGCCGATGGTGCGCCCGCCGCTGCCCGCTGCGCTGATGTGAGAGTGGCCGGGTTTGCGGTCGCGCCGGTCGCGGACTTGACCAGGAGCTTGAGTAGCGGTGCAAGATCCTCGAGTTTGAGATCGGTGGACGCTACGCTCTGCGGGGCTGCCGCTACAGGCGCGGGAGTCGCCGCGGCCGAGAGGTTGGCCAATGCGCCTGTAAGGACGTATTCTGCCGCATTAAGGACTTGGTCCGGGTTGTATGGCCGGTCCGCAGGCTGGTCGGGGAATTTGAGCTGCAGACGGTTGCCCACCTGTGCGCGCAGCGGTTCTCGCAGCCCATTGACGAATAGACGGTCGCGCTCGGTATCGCTATACACGCCGGACTTGATGAGGCTCGCCGAGATAGCTTGGAACTCGCGATGGTATGCTGCGATCTCGTCGATGGTGGTTATGGGAGCCTTACTACGCTGCAGCGCTAGCGCTTGTACGTCGCGCACGAAGTATGTCTTCACAGCCCCTGCGCCGGGGTACAGCTTGAGAATCGCCGCTTTGAACTCCTCATACGTCGCATCACCCTCTGCTTCGGGCAGGGCCTCCGCGAGGTCCGCGACGTCGATTGGCAGGTAGCGTACCACCCAGCTCTTGCGACGTTCTTCATTATCGGTCGCGGACTGCTCGAACAGGAACTCGATGTCCTGGAAGAAGCGCCTGAGCGTGCGCGGGTTCGCGGGGTCAAAGGAGGGCGCCGTGCTGTGCCCTGGGGCCGGCATATGGAAGCGCGAGTGCGTCGCAGGCGGCGCAGCTGCTGGTGGAAGGTCGGCCATACTAGGGAGTGCGGACAGTGATGATTCGGAGTGCGACGAAGAAAGGACCGCAACAATCGGCTCCGACGGTTCGGAGGATAAGTCGCTGGGTACAGGGCTTCCACGAAGAGTCGCTTGGGAGTGGGTACGCGCTCGCGCCGGGAAATTGGTGGGAAAACAGAACTCGGGTGGGGGCGACGGTGGTACGGACGCGGAACTTGGCGGAGAATCCGTTGCGGAAATAGCGGCTGTCAGCTCGCGGAACCACAGCGTCCGGGGGTTGGTGCGTACGCGGCGCGCGGCGTATGCAAGGAATAGTGACAGCGACTCGAATATAGTGTTGAGTTCCGCGGGTTCGCAGTGTCGGAAGCTTGTCTCGACTATTTCTTGGAGAGTGGTAAACAAGAGCTCGTGGCCGAGGGTCGCAGCTGGGTTTGGTAGTATCTCGCGGTCGGTCGCAACCGGCGCGGCTAGAAGCAAGAGGTCGACCGCAGGCGTAGGTCGAGATCTCGACGTCCCCCTCGCGGTGGGCTCCAAAATGATATGCTAGGGCAGGCTCTGACGGCCGGTAGCCGCGGGGTAGCGGGCGTCCTAGTAGTGATATGGGGGGAGTCCGGTCTCGAGCTCCCTGTCGGACGAGCTCGCTCCTAGGTGTTGCGGTCGGATCGCGCGTGCTCAGAGAGTGGGGGGAACAGTCGCAGGGTGTAATGCAGTATCGCGCGACGCAGGGGGAGTCAGGTCGCTGCCTCGCGCCGAGAGTCGCAGGGTGTAGCGCAACGCAGTCGCAGTCTCGGGATAACACAGTCGCAGCTCGCTCGTCCTAACGCAGTGGAATCGCAGGGATAACGCAGTCGTAACGCAGTCGGTCGGGACACTCACGCGTAGTCGTGCGTCGAACGCACTGACTGGCGGACCTGGTATAGAACCTTTGGAGCTCTCGCGAACTTGGTAGTCGGTCGCGACACCCTGGAACCGTTCGTGGGCTTCCGGGGCGAATTGAGAGTGTAAGGGGGGAGGTGTCTTGGGGGTTCGTCACCCCAGAATGAGGATATGTACAGGAATGGGCTTCTCGCCCGTAACTACAAAAGTCCGATGTCTAAGTCCGATGGAAACTGACCAGAGAGCCCGCGATTGGCTACACACCGCACGCGCACATGTTGCGAGACCCGCGCGCCTCCGAGAGTCGCTGCCGCGCCACCGCCGCGAGATCGCGATCGACGCACCGCGCGGCGCTCGTCTTGGCTACACTGCCGCTAGGGCGCAGGGTTCGCAACTGAGAGCTGGGGGTCTAGGGGTTTGTCGGAGGGCGTGCAGAACCTCGGGACCCCATCGGGGTCCGACGCGCATAGGGCGACTGGGTATGGTGTCCGCTGCCCGTCGCCCGCTGAGAGTGGGTCGCGCGATGCCTAGATTGCTTGCCCCAGGTTCGTACGGCCAGCGCTGGGTCTTGGAGTATGCGCGGAGAGACCTGAAGGGTGCGCGGAGACGGCGCTCCGGTCGCGTACGTCATGCGTGCGTATCACCGTATCAGCGGATACAACTCGCGCGCGAACGGACTCGTTGAGCGTCCTCACTTCGATGTATGCCAGGCCCTGTTCAAGGCAGCGGACGGCGACCAGACCAAGTGGTCCCAGGTCGCGCACTCAGTATTCTGGTCGGAGCGTGTCACTATACGCCGACGCATGGGCTGCTCGCCTTACTTCGCGGTCACTGGCTGTCATCCGATCCTCCCCTTCGACATCTCTGAGGCCACCTATCTCATGCCTGCGCCGCAGGGTCTTATATCTACCACAGAACTCATCGCGCGCAGAGCGATCGCGTTACAACGGCGCACGGAGGACGTCGCGCGACTACAGTCCACAGTCTACAGCGCGCGAATTCGCGCGGCCCAGAAGTTTGAGCGCGATCACCAGCACACGATGAGGGACTTCGACTTCGCGTCCGGTGCGCTGGTTCTGGTGCGACATACCCAGATCGAGAAGTCTCTCAACCGCAAGATGCGCGCGCGGTACACCGGACCAGTCGTGGTCGTGTCGTGCAACCGCGGAGGCGCGTATGTAGTCTGCGAGCTCGACGGCACGGTTTTCCACCGGCCCGTCGGCGCGTTCAGACTCCTCCCATACTTTGCGCGTCAGCACATTGCGCTTCCTCCGAACTTCGCGGACATCTCTGAGCGGCGCTTAGAGGAGCTCGTGAGCTCGGAAGATGACGGCGCGGAGGACGAAGACACACCGGAGTAGAGGCGCTCGGCAGTAGCGCGCGCGGTCACGTTTCCTGACCAAGGGACAAAGTCACGCGGCCCGCCTTCACCTTCTTTCATTATTCAAGACAAACCCTAGTCGTTCATTAGTGGCCCCGGCTGAGCACTGGGCAGGAAAGACTCGTTGCGCGCAGCTACGCGCACATTCGATTCCGCAAGATAATGACCACTAAGTACAGGTGATCGAGCTCAAGAAGGTCTACCTATCTACAAGTCTGGCCAAAGAGGACAAAACATTCTTACTCGCGCGGGGCAGTCCACAGCTCTGGGACCTCATCGTTCAAGGGGTCGGCCAGAATGCGCGCGATATAGTCCGTAAGTAGGTCATCTATACCGAGCAGCGTCAAGCGCCGCAAGCGCACCACGTGTAGTTCAGCGCGGGCCGCTTCCAACGCCGCACGCCGACCAGAGGCAAGGTCGGCCGGGTCGCTTGCAGCAGAGAGCGGGTCGTTGGACCGCGAGGACACCGTCCGCGCCGGGGGGAACCCAACCGGCGCGGCAGGAGGCAGGAGGTCCGATGTCGTCATGGGAGCGGAAACCGTGCGCGCGCTGGCGCGAGCGACGGGGCGAGGACGGGGTGGGGTGCGAGTAACGGCGGCGGGGGTGGCAGCCATGCGCGCGGCACGCGCTGTGCGCGAGGAGGCCGTCGTCGGGGCTGGGGGCGCAGGCGCTGCGATGGCCGCGGTGGCGGTAGTAGCAGTGGTCTCCTGCCCCTTCTTGTGGCGCGGTGTCGAAGGCTGTGAGGGCGCGGCAACGAAGCCGACCGGGGGCGGCCCTTTGAAGGTCGCGCTGGCGACGTGGCCGGCCGAATCGGTGACAATGCGAGCTGGACCGAGAGAAATCAGCAGTAAGGCGGGGCACGGCAGCAAGTGTACTCACCGCGCTCGAAGCCCTGCTGGTCGTACCAGGATGCGTATGGCGCGTCGCCCTGAGCGACACACCTCTGGCGACGGCGCGCGCACCGATGGCACTTGGAGGTACCCTCGCCCAGGACGCATAACAGAGCCGACTTGCGGCAGTTCTCACACCGCATGTGTTGCTGGAGCGAGGAGAGCTGTAGAGTGGGGGGTACACGAGTAAAGAGGGGGCGAACTTACCCGCCAGTGCTTTCCCAACACCGGCTCTGTGGCCTGAGCGGCGCGCGGGACCATCATTTTGGCCCTCTTCTTCTTGGGAGGGGCGGGATGCGTCGCGCGAGGTCTGAGGGCCCGGGTCGAGGTCGCGCCAGTCGGTTCCTCCTCATCGGACTCCTCCACCGGCTCGTCGGACTCCTCTATCGGCCTGTCCACCTCGGACTCGGATTCTTCAGCGTCGTCGCGCTCCACATCGGCCGAAGGGCTGCGGGCGTGCTTGCGGAGAGCGCGGGGGCCGTGGGTCTCAATTACGACCGACGGGACGCTCACGCGCGACCGGGCGCTGCGCGTGGAATGCGAGGGAGTGGTGGGGGGTGGCGTCACATCGTCGGCGGCGATAGTTTCAAGGGCGGCCCCGAAGGGGTCTGATTCCTCGTCCTCTTCGGCGAGCGCGGCGGCGGCAGCGCGTCCGCGCGCGGCGAGGATCTGTCCACGCGCCCATGCCGGCCAATCCGTCTCGAGCATCGGGAGGTAGCCCTCCACGACACTCCAGACGGCGTCGGCATGCGCGCGAAGGACAAACGGGGGGCAGAGGCGCTCCCCCGCGGCATCCTTCAGGCGTACTCGGTAGTTAGTGCAAGATCAAGAGGCCAGAAAAGCAGGACGTACCAAGACCCGCTGATACGCACGCATGACGTACGCGACCGGAGCGCCGTCTCCGCGCACCCTTCAGGTCTCTCCGCGCATACTCCAAGACCCAGCGCTGGCCGTACGAACCTGGGGCAAGCAATCTAGGCATCGCGCGACCCACTCTCAGCGGGCGACGGGCAGCGGACACCATACCCAGTCGCCCTATGCGCGTCGGACCCCGATGGGGTCCCGAGGTTCTGCACGCCCTCCGACAAACCCCTAGACCCCCAGCTCTCAGTTGCGAACCCTGCGCCCTAGCGGCAGTGTAGCCAAGACGAGCGCCGCGCGGTGCGTCGATCGCGATCTCGCGGCGGTGGCGCGGCAGCGACTCTCGGAGGCGCGCGGGTCTCGCAACATGTGCGCGTGCGGTGTGTAGCCAATCGCGGGCTCTCTGGTCAGTTTCCATCGGACTTAGACATCGGACTTTTGTAGTTACGGGCGAGAAGCCCATTCCTGTACATATCCTCATTCTGGGGTGACGAACCCCCAAGACACCTCCCCCCTTACACTCTCAATTCGCCCCGGAAGCCCACGAACGGTTCCAGGGTGTCGCGACCGACTACCAAGTTCGCGAGAGCTCCAAAGGTTCTATACCAGGTCCGCCAGTCAGTGCGTTCGACGCACGACTACGCGTGAGTGTCCCGACCGACTGCGTTACGACTGCGTTATCCCTGCGATTCCACTGCGTTAGGACGAGCGAGCTGCGACTGTGTTATCCCGAGACTGCGACTGCGTTGCGCTACACCCTGCGACTCTCGGCGCGAGGCAGCGACCTGACTCCCCCTGCGTCGCGCGATACTGCATTACACCCTGCGACTGTTCCCCCCACTCTCTGAGCACGCGCGATCCGACCGCAACACCTAGGAGCGAGCTCGTCCGACAGGGAGCTCGAGACCGGACTCCCCCCATATCACTACTAGGACGCCCGCTACCCCGCGGCTACCGGCCGTCAGAGCCTGCCCTAGCATATCATTTTGGAGCCCACCGCGAGGGGGACGTCGAGATCTCGACCTACGCCTGCGGTCGACCTCTTGCTTCTAGCCGCGCCGGTTGCGACCGACCGCGAGATACTACCAAACCCAGCTGCGACCCTCGGCCACGAGCTCTTGTTTACCACTCTCCAAGAAATAGTCGAGACAAGCTTCCGACACTGCGAACCCGCGGAACTCAACACTATATTCGAGTCGCTGTCACTATTCCTTGCATACGCCGCGCGCCGCGTACGCACCAACCCCCGGACGCTGTGGTTCCGCGAGCTGACAGCCGCTATTTCCGCAACGGATTCTCCGCCAAGTTCCGCGTCCGTACCACCGTCGCCCCCACCCGAGTTCTGTTTTCCCACCAATTTCCCGGCGCGAGCGCGTACCCACTCCCAAGCGACTCTTCGTGGAAGCCCTGTACCCAGCGACTTATCCTCCGAACCGTCGGAGCCGATTGTTGCGGTCCTTTCTTCGTCGCACTCCGAATCATCACTGTCCGCACTCCCTAGTATGGCCGACCTTCCACCAGCAGCTGCGCCGCCTGCGACGCACTCGCGCTTCCATATGCCGGCCCCAGGGCACAGCACGGCGCCCTCCTTTGACCCCGCGAACCCGCGCACGCTCAGGCGCTTCTTCCAGGACATCGAGTTCCTGTTCGAGCAGTCCGCGACCGATAATGAAGAACGTCGCAAGAGCTGGGTGGTACGCTACCTGCCAATCGACGTCGCGGACCTCGCGGAGGCCCTGCCCGAAGCAGAGGGTGATGCGACGTATGAGGAGTTCAAAGCGGCGATTCTCAAGCTGTACCCCGGCGCAGGGGCTGTGAAGACATACTTCGTGCGCGACGTACAAGCGCTAGCGCTGCAGCGTAGTAAGGCTCCCATAACCACCATCGACGAGATCGCAGCATACCATCGCGAGTTCCAAGCTATCTCGGCGAGCCTCATCAAGTCCGGCGTGTATAGCGATACCGAGCGCGACCGTCTATTCGTCAATGGGCTGCGAGAACCGCTGCGCGCACAGGTGGGCAACCGTCTGCAGCTCAAATTCCCCGACCAGCCTGCGGACCGGCCATACAACCCGGACCAAGTCCTTAATGCGGCAGAATACGTCCTTACAGGCGCATTGGCCAACCTCTCGGCCGCGGCGACTCCCGCGCCTGTAGCGGCAGCCCCGCAGAGCGTAGCGTCCACCGATCTCAAACTCGAGGATCTTGCACCGCTACTCAAGCTCCTGGTCAAGTCCGCGACCGGCGCGACCGCAAACCCGGCCACTCTCACATCAGCGCAGCGGGCAGCGGCGGGCGCACCATCGGCGCAGGGCGCGGGAGGCGGCTACCAGGCCAATAGTGGGTTTTGCCACTACTGCGGTGACGCGGGGTGCCAGGTGCGATTCTGCAGGCATGTCGATGAAGATATCAAGGGAGGCCGCATTACGCGCAATCCTGAGGGCAAGATAGTCCTACCGAACGGGCTCTTCGTCCCGCGCAACCTGCCCGGTTATACCATGCGCGATCGCGTCTTCGAATATCACCGCCGGTTCCCCGCGGACACTGTGCCAGGAGGAGCGGCCGCTCCAGGTGCGGCACCAGCGGCCCAGATGGTCCTGCAGATTGCGCCAGCCGCGCCAATAGACGTGCAAAGCTTCCACCTCTCAACAGACGAGAGGATTGAGCAGTTAGAACGGGAGCTACTCGCGCTGCGCGCGTGGCCCCGCGCGTTCGACGGCGTAGAAGTTCCCCCACGTCCCCCGCGTATCCTCCAACGTCAGCTGACAGTAGGCGAGGCCGCGAAGCAACCGCCCCGAGCAGCGCTGGGAGAGCAACCCCTGGCAGGTCCCTCCTACGCCCCCAACTCGGCCGCAGCAGTAGCAGCCGACCATGCGCGACAAGCGCGGGCAAACCTACCCCCTGCCGCGCAGCCGCAGGCACAGGAGCAGCGAGCGCAAACGGTACCAAGGGACCAGCAAGGCACGACCGGGGCGCTGCCCGAGCATCCATTCGCCAACGTCCGCGACGCAACATACGCACCGCCGCGAGTTTGTAATTTCGGTGCACCCCCGGTGCCTCCTAAGGGCAAAGACGGAGCGTATACTATGCACGCTCCTATTCAGCAGGCGCGCATCGCGGAGGAGCTCTTTGAGCGGTCCCTAAAGACCCCCGCGCTCACCATCACACCCGAGGAACTGCTATCCATCTCACACGAGGTGCGCGTGAAGTATCGCGATGCCGTGACGCCCAAGCGCGTACCAAATGAGTTGTGCGCCGCACCGCAGCCGCCTGAAGGGGCGACGCGGGTGATGGCGATGACTGCGCTAGAGGAGCCCGAGGAGCGCGAAGTCGTCGGGTGGATCGCAGAGTCCGACACACCTCTCTCGTGCAGCGGGGAACCTTTGCTACCAGGCGGAGTCGTACTCCCTGACCCGTACGAAGTTTACCTCAAGCAGTTGCAACCCGGGCACGATCCGGAGGTCCTGACCGTCGCGAAGGAGTCGCATGCCCTGCGCTCAATCATAGGGCTGGTCGACAACAAAGAGTATGTCGAGGCTATCATCGACCCAGGTTCGCAGATCGTCGCGATGTCGGAGGACGTCTGCCACGCGCTGCGCTTGGCGTACGACCCGACTATCGTACTGAACATGCAAAGCGCGAACGGCGACGTAGACCGCTCGCTGGGCTTAGTGCGCAACGTTCCCTTTAGCATCGCCGACATCGTCGTCTACCTCCAGATTCATGTCATTCGCAACGCGGCCTACGACATCCTCCTCGGGCGTCCGTTCGATGTCCTGACCAAGAGCGTCGTCAAGAACTATAGCAATGAGTCGCAGACGCTCACACTCGTGTGCCCGAATACGCAGGCGGTGGTGACCGTGCCGACTCTCGCGCGTGGTCGGGCTCGATTTCGCGCCTCAGACGCAGGACACCCGCTCGGACAGCCGGCCCTTGCTTGAGGCCGCGGACGGTGAAATAGCGTGTATTGTCACTGTCGGCGACGACGGTGGAGCGCGCATCACCGCATATACCCCAGTTTCGGATCCGTCTCTCCCTCTCTCCGCTCTCTACCTCTCAGCATGCGATGCGTTGCCAGAAACGGTACTCGCGCTCCTACAGAAAACCCCCAAAATCCATGAAGACGCGTCGCGCAAAACATCTCTGCTTCGTCCCAGTCCCTCTAGTGTTCCGCTCTCAGATAAGCCAATGCGAGACCACGCGTCAGCGACGGCTCCACGACAAAACCCCACAAGGCCCCGAGACCCGTCCACAGCTCCGGTTCCCACTAGCGACGCACTCGCTGATACCCCCGTGCGCGCGTATGTCGCGCGCGACCCTCCAAAAGCCAAACTAGCGTACGCATCGACAGACAGCGACGCGCAGCATCCCTGGCACCATTGTCTGAAACCGCTACGCAGCGGCATGACGGCGACGTACATCCAATCGAAAAAGAAGTACAAGCCCGTCGCACGTAAGGTGCGCCCGGTACTAGGAAGTTCGCCGGAGCAGTTCCGCATCGAGCGCAACATAACGGGCGACCCGCTCGCGGAAATGCCGATACTGAATCCGCGTCCACCGCCGCCGACTCCGAAGGGACGTTATACCGCAGAGCGCCTCGCCGCGCTTGACAAGAGTCACGGCGACGACTTCTTGTGGCCCGAGGAACGCAAGCTACTGCACCACTTCGTCGCGGAACACAACGAAGCGTTCGCATGGAGCGACTCAGAGCGCGGCTGCTTCAAGCCAGAATATTTCCCTCCTGTCGAGTTCCCGGTGGTGCCGCACACTCCCTGGGTCGAGAAGAATATCCCGATCCCCCCGGGCCTGTACAAGGAGGTCTGCGAGATCATCAAGAAGAAACTCGCGGCCGGTGTTTACGAACCATCAAACTCGGCGTATCGGTCGCGCTGGTTCTGTGTACTTAAAAAGGACAAGCACTCACTGCGCATAGTCCACAGTCTGGAGCCGCTCAATCGCGTCACCATCCAGCATAGCGGAGTGCCGCCGACCCCGGACCACCTCGCGGAACAATTCGGTGGCCGTGCGTGCGGTAGCATCTTCGACCTCTACGTCGGGTACGACGAGCGACTCATCTCCGAGAAGTCGCGCGACTTCACAACCTTTCAGACACCCTTCGGAGCGCTGCGACATCGGACGCTACCGATGGGTTGGTGTAATTCCGTGCCCATCTTCCACGACGACGTCACCTACATCCTGCGTTACGAAATCCCCCACCTTACCGTACCCTATATTGACGACGTGCCCTGCAAAGGACCCGCGTCGACTACCGCGACGAAGGGGGTACCTACGAAACGATCGCGGAGAACAAAGGTATCCGGCGCTTCGTGTGGGAACACTTTCAGGACATCAATCGCGTCGTGCAGCGCATGAAGTACGCAGGAGGGACGTTTAGCGGCTACAAGTCGATGATTTGTAGGCGCGAAATTATGGTCGTCGGGCATCGATGTACACCGGCAGGTCGATTACCTGACGAAGATCGCGTCGCGGTTATCAAGGAGTGGGGGCCCTGTAAGGATCTATCTGAGGTTCGCGCGTTCTAGGCACCATCGGCGTCGCGCGAATCTTCATCCGCAACTTCGCGCAGCGCGCGCACCCGCTCGTACAGCTCACGCGTAAGGACGTACCTTTCGAGTTCGGACCCGCTCAGCAGGAAGCGCAACAAGACCTCATCGCGGCGTTACTAGAGTCACCGGCACTGCGGGCGCTGGACTACGAGAGTGACGCGCCTGTTATCCTTGCGGTCGACACTTCTTATATTGCAGCAGGGTATCACCTGTGCCAATGCGACCCGGAGGACCCGCGACGGCGGTACTACGCACGGTTTGG